>CAUYRH010125345.1:0-22826 GCA_963574655.1 Perodicticus potto | reverse complement strand
ACCTCCAATTCCTGGGCTCAAGTGAGTCTCCTGCCTCCGCCTCCCAAGTAGCTGGGACTACAGGTGCCCGCCACAACGCCCGGCCATTTTTTGGTTGCAGCCATCATTGTTGTTTGGCGGGCCCAGGCTGGATTCGAACCCTCCAGCTCAGGTGTACGTGGCTGGCGCCTTAGCCACTTGAGCCACACACGCCGAGCCGAAATCTTTCATCTTTTCACTAGAATGAAATAAATACAAAAAATGAAGTAAGTGTTAAAGCAATTTGCAGCATCAGAAAATAGGCAAAGCTATTCTCCAGCAACAAAACTTTGTTGTAACTAAGAAATGCTTAAGAAAGCAGAGAATATTTCCAGTAACGTGCGAATATAGATGCCTGGGTGGCACCTTAAGTTTTCCTATAATGAACAACACTGTTGGCTAAGAAAAGAAAAGGAATTTTCTTAACTGAATGGGAAGCAGGAAGAGAACATCACAGATAAAAAATACATCTGATTCTGATCTGCCATTGTTTGTCTAACGGTGGATTGAGGATCCAGGGTTAGAGGTGTCTCGACAGGGAGTGACTACAAATAAATAAGGGAGCTTCTCTCTGTTACTTAGGCAAGTCAAGCAGGGGTTGAGCATCCCTAATCAGGAATCTGAAAAGCTCTAAAATCTGAAACTCTCAAGCACTGATACAATGCTGCAAGTGGAAAATTCTACGCATGGTATTTAACACAAACTTTGTTTCATGTACAAAGTTATTTAAAAATATTTTATAAAATTACCTTCGGGCTGTATTTATAAAGTATTTAGGAAACAATGAATTTTGTGTTGACAACTTGAATCCCATCCCCAAGATATCTTTATCATGTAAAATTCTAAAATAAAATCAGAAATCCAAAACATTCCACATAATGACCACTCAATCTTATCTGAAATGCTTTAACTAAGGGGCTCTCAATTGAGTATTCTTCTGGAACTCAACCAGAAGGCTGTTCCAGAAGGCATGTCCTTCTGACATGGTCTGCTTCTCAGAATCAGGTGAATGTTTTGTGCTTATTATGTTGCTTTGAAGTTAGTCCTCAATAAATATTTGTTGGGTGAACAAATACAAATAATCCAGTTCATCTGAGCTCTGCGTTTCATTTGAATCTCAATAAAGGATTATCGCAGTCTCCTCTCTATCATAGCTTCTCATGCAGAGGCTGTTTTCTAAGCAGGTTGGAGAAGGTAGCAGACAGGGCTTAATCATCTTGGAATCTCAAGTATTTTGCACATAGTGGGAGCTCAGAACATATTTTCAGATCAAATGGCATTTATCTTGCTTCAGAATGACCCTGTGGAGTTTGAACCTAACCTTTCCTCTGCCACCACAAGTTGATCCAGAAAGAGCATTTCTGTGCTACCTTGTCATTGCTGATCCAGAGAGTTCCAAAGCTCTGCTCTCTATAAATCAGGCCAGTGGATGTGCAATTAACCCAGGAATGGTTGATGCCTTCAGGATGCCACTGCTTCAAGGGAAAGAGATGACACACAGAGAAAAGCAGGAGGTGGAGCACAGTGTAATTGTCTGGCAGCAAAGGGGCAAAGCCAAGAGCGAGAGGACATTGCCTTCCCAAAGATATTTGTCATTTTTTACAAAGAACTTTTATTAAACTTGCTAAATGAAAGGATGGGATGTTCTTTTCTTTTCTTTCTTTCTTTCCTGCTTTCTTTCTTCTTCTTCTTCTTCTTTTTTTTTTTTTTTTGACATATTCTCACTCTGACATAGCCTTGGGTAGAGTGCCTTGGCATCTTAATGCAACTTCAGACTCTTGGGTACAAATGATCCTTTTGTCTCAGCCTCCTGAGTAGCTGGTACTAGAGACACTCATCGTGATACCCAACCAGTTTTTCCATTTTTAGTAGAAATGCTCTTTCTCAGGTTGGTCTTGCACTCTTGAGCTTAGGAGATCCACCTGTCTCAGCCTCCCAGAGTGCTAGGATTACAGGTGTGAGCCACTGTGCCCGGCCAGCACTTTCACTTAGAAAAAGCGTATGGTCTGGGAGGTGCCTGTTGCTCAAAGGTGTAGGGTACCATCCCATATACTGGAGGTGGCCAGTTCAAACCCAGCCCCAGCCAAAAAAGAAAAAAAAAAAAAAGTGTATGGCCGTATGGCCTTCAGTACCTCATGCAAATTATCCTGACTCTCCATTTTGACAATACCTAAGAAGACAGAAAAAGATAAAAACCAGCCACACTGAAAACTAATACTGAAGAAAAGTCCATGGCAGGAGTCTGGGATCACTTCCCACTGTACCCAAGAAGAGATTTTCTCATTGAAGAAAATATGTTTCCACACTTTTCCTCTTGAAGCAGCTTCTTCTCAATTACAGAAAGATGGTGGAAAGAACTGTCCTTACAATCACTGCCTGTCAACTAGTCTGAAGACCCAGAATTTCCAGTAGGCAATCTTTAATGTTTGGCTATAGCTTTTTCAAACCTGCTTTACTCCTACTTTTCTACATCCATTTATACACAACTTCCACAAGATTTCTGGCTAGAAAGGGGTAGTTGGGACTGATTTTGTTACATTGCCTCCTGGGAAATAAGTCTGCCACAAAGACAGGAAAACCCTAGGAATAATGCATGCCAAGAGTTGTGGTTTTCCAAATACTATACTATTTCAGAATATCAACAAAATCAGGTAGCATATGTGGGTGCAGATGTCAACACCATATGACAGAGCCAAAGTAGCTGCGTGGCTGTTTAACACCAGGAATTGGGCTGCAAGTTAGAAGCAACCACCAGAATAATTCAGAAGAGAATTGATTATCATTCAAAGGAATGATGACAGAGACAAAGGAGATCTGTACACCCTGCAGACATACAGGGATCAGATTCCAAAAGTTCTCACCTTGCTTGAAGGTAAGTATAGAGGATCTAAAACCCACCAAGGGACCTATGAAAAAGTACTGCAGAACAATGAAAAGCAAATTCATCCTGAAGTTTTAGGACTGACATCCGAAAATGATTTTATACAGAACTCAGAAAAATAATCTAGAATATCATGTGATATCATGTGACACTGTAAATAAGCTACTAGAAATTATGATCAAAATGACATTGGAGGAGAACATAATCAGGACACCTGAGATGGAAACAGGATGAAGTAAAAAGCTGGTGAACTGAGATAAAGGGGGAGCTAGATAATGTAATGAAAAGTTGCAGGGAGTCTAAAATTGTAATATGATCATTAAAGTCTGCATTAGAGATAGCAAAATCAGGCTTGTGGATATAGAAAACTGAATCTGTAGCTTGGATAACAGTTTTGGAAATGCTTTCTGAGGATAGAAGGGAAGAATATAAAGAAATCAAAGGATAAAAGAGGTGATGTATTGAAAGAAGGAACAGAAAAATACCTGAGAGATACAGAAATTCTCAAGGAGCTTATTAGAACAACTGGCAGTATGCATTAGGATAAGAAATAATTAGAGAAAAAGGAAGCTTTCAGAGGTGAGAGAATAATAGATCAGCATAACGGAAAATAATGGGCCAGAGTGGCAATAAAGAGCTCTTGAGCATTTGCCGTGTTGGGGATTTGTCCAAATACTTCATTCAAATTAATTTCATTAACCCTCATAACCTTATAAAATTATGGTCTTCACTTCACAGATAAGAAAAGTGATGCACAGAGTGCTTAGGTAACTTACTTAAGATCAAAGAAGGAAAGAGCAAAGCTGAGACTTGTTGCTAGATAGTCTGCTTTGAGGTCAATGCTCCTAATCACTAAGCCAATAATAACGAAAAGAAGTACACATCTAGATAAATCTCATCAAACATTTATAGTAACCTAGGTAGAAACACACAAATACTCAAGGAAAATTAAACTAAAGTGAGTCATTTACAAGGAACAAAAATCAGGCTGACCTAGCATGGTTGTTTCAGAGGAAAAACCTATGCTCATACATGGCAAACACATTGCATTTCTAAGATTCCAGCTTAAGGAATCTCTTCACACACACTTCACGTAAAAGTGTATTTATCATTGTTTTTCCCAATGGCGAAACTCCAGTGATAAATGCCATACAGATGTAGATGTAGAAATAGATATAGTTAAGTGAATTATGGTTGATATGTATAATAAAATTATTCTATGGTTATTAAATTATGTTTTGGGAGATTTGATGACAGGGAGAAAGATCCTTGGTAATATATTAAGAGGAAGAGCAAGAGACAGAATACTACACATTAATTTGATCCCAACTGATGTACTAAAACTGTGGGTTAGCAGTGATTATTTCTGGGTGGTGAGGTTTCTGGGGAATTTTTGTTTTACCTCTAAATTTAAATTTTATGTATTTTATATAATAATGCATAGTTTTAAAATTAGGAAAAAAAGAAACATTCTTTTAAAAGATGAATACTGTCCTCACCAAGCGAGGAGAAAGCTAATGCTACATCTAAAACCTTTGACCCAGGGGACATAGTTCAAGCACCAGCCCTGCCTTTGTTATCCAGAGAATTTTATATCTGTTCCTTAACCTATATGGAGCTTCCACACCGAAAAATTGGTTTCTCCCTCTGGGAAAATAGTATCTACTGTCTTTCTTTCTCCCTGATTTTTTTTCCTCCCACAGAATCCAATGAAAGTTATCTGTAATTTGTCAGCTCTGTATGTGTGAAACACTATATAAGCAATCACTGGATTTTTTTTTTTTTTTTGCAGTTTTTGGCTGGGACTGGGTTTGAACCTGCCACCTCCAGCATATGGGGCCAGCACCCTACTCTTTTGAGCCACCGGCCAATCGTACTTTGTCTTCTCCATAGAGTGCTGTAGCGTTACAGCTCACAGCAACCTCAAATTCCTGGGCTTAACCAATTCTCTTGCCTCAGTCTCCCAGGTACCCACCACCATGCCTGGCTATTTTTTTGTTGCAGTTGCCATTGTTGTTTGGTAGGCCCGGGCTGGGTTGGAACCTGCCAGCCCCAGTGCATGTGGCTGGCGCCCTAGCCGTTGAGCTATGAGCACAGAGCCTAGTCACCAGATTTTGAATGACATAGGTTCTGTGGGTTTGTTCTTAAGGTGAATTTGTACATAAGTCAAACAGGTACATTTACCTATTACTTGTGCTAGCCCCCATTGTGAGTCATAAGTCAGTCAAATGCTGCCAACTTGGGGACCTACCATAATAGCCTCCATTTGTAAGTATGAGTAGTACACTGATCAGATGTTTGTAACTCAGCGACTGCCTGTATTTAGGAGATACTTGTCATTATTTGGGGAATTCTATCACCTTCTAGATGCTCTCCCTGTGTTGGAAGAATTTCCTACCTTTGAATCTGAGTCTCTTTAAAATAGATACTGGAAATTTGCTTTCTCAACTTCTTTTGTAGTAGCCCACAGGCAAGTTATTTAGGCTTGACCAATCAGATGTTCCTACATGCAACCCGGATTGGAAGCAATGACACAAAGAAGCAGGCACAGAGAGGAACTCCTTCTGGTGAGGGCAGATAACAGAGGAGTCCAGCTTCCAGGAAAGAATGTAGATGAGATTCTGTTGTTCATAGATAAAAGCCTAGCTCGGATATAGACCTTGCTCCCAGAAAATCTGAATTCGAGTTCTGCTCTAAATGAAGAGTCACAGACCCTCTCTAAGCCTCAGTTTCTGCACACAGCATCTCATTTAGTGACCTTAATAACCCTTAAGACTGGCATGTCTTCCCCAGTGACTCCTCTCATGCTTCACGAAGGCAATGCACGTGCTCTACTTAGTTTCAATGTAAAGTCATGCTCACTACTACCCTATTTTCCCTTCCCCTTCCACCTGCAAAGATTGTGCTATAGGGTAGCCGTGCATCGGAATCCTAGAATTTGGGGGCTGTGTAGGATATAAAAGAGCTAACTCAACCACTCATCCGATAGATGGAAAGTCAAAACTGGGAACTTGGATGTTGACAATATATTCCCAAGCTATCCAAACAGCTAGACTTCACCTTGGACTACATGTTGCCACAAATGTGGAGCGAAATGTGAAATTAACCAGTTGTTTTGTCTACATGCCGCCTAGTTGGAGTACTTATTTGATAAATGGACCAAAGAGATTAGCAGTAGAGAAGCACATCAGAAGCACCCATTCCAGAGTACAGTAGACATAACAACCCTGTGGGTCATTTTCCTGAGAAAAGTTGGGCTGATGCTTCACTTCTGCCCTTGAGTGACAAGCCGATACTTAGCAGCTTGAAGGGAATCAGTGAAAGAGCCAAGTTTGGCAATAGCACAGACTTTGTATTATCCAAATTGTTCCAAACTGAACCTGGAAGCGCTTCCTCAAAATGAATTGTCAATTAATTTGCCCAGAGTCTAGAAAGCTCCTTTGCATATTTGTAAGTACATACTTTTCTCTGAATTGCCCTTTGCCCTGGTACCGTTTGACAGTAAGTGTAACACGGTCCCTCTGCTTACTTAGGAATTTTTACTGCAAGCTCTTATTTTCTGGTTGAAAGTTCCCAGTCAGTTACCACATCTTGCTTTCAGAGCATCATGGTATTTTTTTTATAATTTCATAAATGTGGGTTGTTTCAGATGCCACTTGGCAGCACACAAAGATCCTGAGGGCAAAGAAAAGGCTTTTGAGATGAAGGCCATGAGCTGGGCTCAGACTAAGAAACCCTCCACTGTCCGCATTTCCAAAGGTGGAAGATGATGGTTTCCATCTATTTTTACCATTTCAGGGAAGGTCTGCACCACTGCTTTGAGGCAGTAGGTCTGGGGATGGGATTTACTAGTGGGCTCTTGCTAAACAGTGATCTACTGAGTTCCATCAGATGTGTGGATGTGTTCTACCCTTAGCAGAGATGTCCCCTGCGTGAGCGCACACTCGCACACATGCTCATGCTGATTAAACAACGACATCCTTGGAAATGTAGACAAGGGTATCTTCAATGACTTCTCCCTCTCCTTTGCATTCTGACTTGGCTCTGGAAACCCTAAACTGCACTCTTAAACTTCCTGGGCCTTTAGGGCTCTCATGATCCCCTCTCATTTACCACATCAAAACCTCCTCTCAGTATTGAAAAATCACATGCACCAAAGCATTCAGCCATGACCACCCTAACTCCTGCACTAGCCACTGGACTTCTGGCCTCTCTTCCTCATTCACAGTGACCTGCACACTGCATTTACCTCTCCTTCCCCAGGGCCACCGTTATCATGACGGGCCACTTGAGCACTCACATGATGACCCTTTTGCCATTTTGGTTTCTCAGTTTCTTATCTTAAAGGATCATTTCTCTGCCTCATCACAGCCACTATTCACATGGTCAAGTCCAGATTTTTCTATTACCCAGAATCTGTATTTAAAACTTTGAACTTGGGTGGTGCCTGTGGCTCAGTCAGTAAGGCTCTGGCCCCATATACCAAGGGTGGCAGATTAAACCCAGCCCCAGGCTAAACTGCAACAAAAAAATAGCCGGGACTCAGCGCCTGTGGCTCAAAGGGCTAAGTCGTCAGCCACATACACCTGAGCTGGCGGGTTCAAATCTAGCCCAGGCCTGCCGAACAATGATGGCTACAACCAAAAAATGGCCTGGCATTGTGGCGGGCACCTGTAGTCCCAGTTACTTGGGAGGCAGAGGCAGGAGACTTGCTTGAGCCCAGGAATTGGAGTTTGCTATGATCTGTGATGCCAGGGCACTCTATTCAGGGTGACAGCCTGAGGCTCTGTCTCAAAAAAAAAGGCTCGGCACCTGTGGCTCAACAGGCTAAGGCACCAGCCACGTATACCTGAGCTGGTGGGTTCGAATCCAACCCGGGCCCGCCAAACAACAATGACGGCTGCAACCAAAAAAAAATGGCCGGGCGTTGTGGCGGGCACCTGTAGTCCCAGTTACTTGCGAGGCGGAGGCAGGAGACTCACTTGAGCCCAGGAATTGGAGGTTGCTGTGAGCTGTGATGCCACAGCACTCTATTCAGGTTGATAGCTTGAGGCTCTGTCTCAAAAAAAAATAGTCAGGCATTGTGGCGGACACCTGTGGTCCCAGCTACTCAGGAGGCTGAGGCAAGAGAATTGCCTAAGCCCAGGAATTGGAGGTTGCTGTGAGCTGTGAGATGCCACAGCACTCTACCGAGGGTGATAAAATGAGACTCTGTCTCTACAAAAAAAAACAACTTTGAACTTGGTGTTCCCTTCTAGTACCTTCATGCTAATAATGTTCCTTCTCCAGCAGGGCTTTGGCTCCATCCTATTAAGTTCTCTCTTCCATGACAACTACTGTCACTTTAATAAACTATCACTCACCCCTTATGCCCTAACTTTCCTCTTTATCCAGCCTGAATCCCATGATTTATCACTAGAATAATCTTTTATAAATTTCTTTCTCTTCTTCGCTTCACTCTCCTCCTGTCGTATTTGCCTGTGAAACCCCAGTTAGAATTGTACCGAAATAACCTTTAAATGTACATTGGCTCTTGTGCAGATAAATTTTACAGGAGACAATTAGGCAACTATGCTAACTGGACTCACTTCAAATTTATGATCACAAATCTTAGATAAGTACTCCATATAGCTCAACCATTCTACACACTTCAGCAGAACAGTAATATTTCCATTCTCTCACACCTTCTTTTTTCTCAAATCTCTACTAGACTCTCCTCCTAACTCTGCTGACTTTCCCTCAGACTCCACAGGGGAAAAAGAAGATCAGATCAGAACACTGTCATCTTCCCACTACCAATTCTGCCAGCTACTGTCTACCCTCCAACCTGCAAAAATGTCCATGCCTCTATCAAGAGAACACTTCCCTTTGGGAATGAATTCCATCCTGACTCACCTTCTCATGTATTTTGCAGTAAATGTCTTCTTATCTGACACAAATAGAAACCAGAGTTGGTCCATAAATCAAAAAATGCTAATTAAACTTGGGTATTATTAAAATAATTTTCACTACCATGTACATATTCATCCATTTGTCGGTCATTTGCAGGACAAACATTGGCATTTCAGGTCATCTTTTGTATGTATTGCATCATGTATGAATCTAATTTTAGTTTATTTAAAATAAGGTAAGCTTGGCACGGCACCTGTAGCACAGTGGTTATGGCACCAGCCATATGCACTGAGGCTGGCAGGTTCAAACCCTGGCCCGGCCAGCTAAACAACAATGACAACTGCAACAGAAAATAGCCCACCATTGTGGCGACCACCTGTAGTCCCAGCTACTTAGGAGGCAGAGGCAAGAGAATCACATAAGCCCAAGAGTTTGAGGTTGCTGTGAGCTGTGATGCCACAGCACTCTACTGAAGGCAACACAGTGAGACTCCATCTCAAAAAAATAAATAAATAAAAATAAAAATAAATAAAATAAGGTAAGCTTAAAGATACTTAAAGGTGATCCAAGAAGAGAGTCCTAGATTTGTACAAATTTTCCCAATCTTTTGTTGCCTTTAGTTGCCTTGTCCATAACAATGGTAGCAATTTTTTTTTTTTTTGAGACAGAGTCACACTTTGTCATCATTGGTAGAGTACCGTGGCATCACAACTTACATCAACCTCAAACTCTTGGGCTTAAGCTATTCTCCTGCCTCAGCCTCCCATGTAGCAGGACTACAGGCATGTGCCACAACACCCAGCTACTTTTTTTTGTTATTATTGTTACCTGGCCTGGACTGGGTTTGAACCCACCAACCTCAGTGTATGTGGCTGGCACTGTAACCACTGTGCTACAGGTGCCAAGCAAAATTAGTAACAATTTTTAAAGCAACTTTTTAAAAAAAAAAAAAAAAAAAAAAAGGAGTCTTCCCAAAGCATCAGCTAAGTTTTCATTATAAAACAACTCTTTTTTAGCCTGGTTTCGTCCTTTTATGTAATATTTTATTAAATGACACAATTACAATAATAAGTACAATAGACTGCATTAATATGCTAGGGCTGCAATAACAAAATGACACAAACTAGGTGTCTTAAATGACAGAAATTTATTTCTCACAGTTCTGGAGGATGGATGTCCAAGATTAAGGTGTTGGCCAGTTTGGTTTTTGCCAGAGCCCCACTTCAGCTTGTAGATGGTTATCTGCTCTCCATGTTCCTACATGGCCTTTCCTCTTCCTCTTCTTCTCAGGACACCAGTCCTGTTGGATTAGAAACCACCACCCTTGATTACTTCCTTAAAGGCCCTATCTCCAAACACAGTCCTACTGGGGGGTTAGGGCTTCAACATATGAATTTGGTGGAAAAGGATAGAATTCCATCCATAACTTAGGCCTTAGCAGGTTTGAGGTTGTAAATAACAGATCAAACAGGTGAACACTGAGTGAGAGCATTTCCGAGTGTGGAACACCAACTGAGGATCAATAGTATGCTTTACAAAAGAAATGGAGAAGGGTAGTTCATCTAGTCTCAAGTTAAGTGGAGACTGATTAAGAGAATTTCAGTTTTACCTAGTTTATCTGCATTATCAGTGTCTTCCACATCTCCATACAAACATGCTTATATTTTTGCAAGATTTTTAAAAATGATGTCTTCCTGGGCCCTATACTCTTTCCTGCTTACTACTCAATTTCTCTTCTCTCTCTTCCCCTCTTCCCACGTAAAGCTGTCTATACTTGCTGCACCAACTCTTCATCTGTACTTCTCATTCTTTGCTATCCCCTCAGATTGGGCACTTTTCTTCTTACTCCAACCCCATTATATGTAAATGATCCCTCCCAAAGTTATTCATTATTTCCATCTTGCCAAATTCAATGGTCGGTTTTCCTGATCTATCTTAAATTCCCTTTAAATGTCTACATCCAATCATTCTCCCCTTTTAAAAACATTTCATCTTTGGTTCTGTGACATCTCCCCTGATTTTTCACCTACTATCAAATTAGATCTCTGCTCTTGGAATGTCCATGGCTCTATCCTTACCCTTCACATCGTCTTTAGTTACATTCTGTCTTTAAGGTGATTCTCACTCCATCCTTCGGCTTTATTTTGGAGTGAGTACAAGCCAAAGGACTTGTACATTAATAGTCCTTCCATAGATGCTGGCTAGACCACTTTTCTGATGATCAGATTTTCCTGTCTAACTGCCTACCTAACTGTCTAATAGTCTCCTCAAATGTAAAAGGACTAGGCTATGTAGGGTGGCTCATGCCTATAATTCCTAGCACTTTGGGAGGCGGAGATGGCTGATAGCTTGAGCTCAGGAGTTTGAGACCAGCCTGAGCAGGAGTGAAACTCCATCTCTACTAAAAAAAGAGAGTAGAGATTAGCTAGGTGTTGCAATGGGCACCTGGGTTCCAGCTACTTGAAAGGCTGAAGGATGACGATCACTTGAGACCAGGAGTTTAAAGTTGCTGTGAGCTATGAGGCTACAGGATTCTAGCCTAGAGCAACAAGAGTGAGACTTTGTCTCAGAAAAAAAAAAAAAGTATAGAGACTAAAAAGAATTCTTTCCCTACAACACAGAAAAACCCTCTTCTCTGCAATGTTTCCGAAATTACTATTGGGGTTGCAATCTAACCTGTTACTCAAGATAATCAAGTAGGAGCCACTCTTGGAATGTCCATGCTTCTATTCTTACCCCTCGCTATGTTTCCTTGTTTTCTATAACATCCCCCCTCCAATCCATCAAGGATTCTATCTGAATCCTTCTCCAGAGTTTATCCTGAGTCCTACCACTTCTTACCATCTCCAGTGCTACCACTCTGATCGAGGCAACCAGTCTTTCTCTGCTTGGTCATTTTTATGGCATCTGAATCATCTCCCTGCCTTCATTCTGCAGTGTCCCCCCTACAGTCCATCATCTACAATGGCAGGAGAGCTTTCTTTCAAAAATGTAAATTTCATTATGTCACTCCCCTGTGATAAAATGATCTAATGGCTTCTCCTGTTTTTTGAATAAAATCTAAACTCTCCCTCTGGACCATAAGGTGCTTGGATCTCTGAGTCTCGTGCCTCTTGATTCTCTCCATCATCCACTAACTTTTGCCTGCACTGGCCTACTCCTTGCCCTTCAGACACAAAACACGAGATCTATTCTCAGAGCCTTTGCACGTGGCATTTCATCTTCTTGGAGAACTTCCCCTCCAGGTCTTTGCAGAGTTGCTTGCCTTTCATTCACTCACAGGTCATCTCCTCAGAGAGGCTCAATGCAAAATGAAAATGTGAGGATCCTTGTTCAAAATTATTGAGGATTTCAAGATGGTGTCAGCAGAGCCTAAAGCCAAGGACAGGTCCCTTCTACGCTCAGGATCCCAAGTGACGGCGTAGGTCACATGCCCATGAAGTCAGCCTGTTAACAACTCCTTCTGCCTGGTTTTTCTCCCAGGCCTCCACCCACACACCCCAATTTTCCCCTGAGTCTTGACTTCTCTTCCCTGATTCTGATCCCAGATGTAAGGTTTATCCAGTGTGTGAAAGGCAACAATGTTGTAGTGGAGACAATAATGGGTGTAGTGACCTGGGAGCTCAAAAACTCAGGGAATTAGTATGCCACACAAAAAAGCCTGGCAGCTAAAAAATCAAAAATGCTTGCTCACAGTGTGTGAGGTAACAATCACTCTGGGCTTTTAAAGTCCTGAATTTTTATAGCACCTTTACCATTCTTCCAATTAGTGTTGTTCACAAAAGAGATTAAACATGGAGAGAAAAATGGTGCTTTGTAGTAGTTAATTAGCTTGACATTTATTGCCGTCATAAATTTCATCTTTTGTTACACTGTCTATAGGGGGAAAAAATCCACATCTTATTCCAAATTCACGGAGTCCACCTTCTTTAATCTGCACAAGAACTGAGCTGTACAAATCTCCACTGTTTCTTTGCCTGTTTCTTTCCACTGGGAGAGATTCATTTTGAAACTGAGTTCATACACCAGGAATGAGGCACGGTTCATTGCCAGCAGGCCTGGAATTTGGCTTTGGCTTTTATCAGCACTTCCAGGACTTGAGCAAAGCTTAGATAAAACTGAAGAAATGAAGCAAAGAAATGAGACAACCAGAGAAAACTGTGTGGATTCCGAGATTTTTTGTGTCAATGTTTTCCTTCTAATGGTGATTACATTTGACTGGTCAAACGCACTTTTCTCCCCTTCTCTCCTGGTATTTCTTCAAATGACACTGCTAAGAAACCGTCAGGGTGCTGGATGTTAATGCTTTCAATTTTTTTTTTTTTAAGCTTTCAGTGAATCACATTTTCATATCAAAAGATAGGCTGCTTCTTTCTTTCTTTCTTTTCAGACATCAAAGCTACCTCTCTCCTCTTCCTCTAACTTCTCCTTGATTTTTTTTTTTTTTTTTTTAACATTGTCTGGCTCTGACCTATTTTGGTGACTTAGATTACCATGGAGATGTCTGAATTCCTAAGTTAAAATATCTTTCTGCTCAACTCAAACTACCCATTTACTTTAACTCTGAAAACTGACACGAAGACTTTTTTTTTTTGAGAAGCCAAAAAGCTAGAATGCAAATTATCTGAGGTGACATAAAGCTGCAGCAGCCACATCTTGGCACCATCTGTTCTCCAGTAAACCCCTAATTCTAAACTGTAGGAAACTATTGCATCTTATTTTCAACAACGGCCTGTGCCTCTTATTCTTTCTGTGGTTGGTTGGATACTGTTGGTCACACAAGCTCGTTCTCCTGTTTTCCATGTCGGGGCCTTACTTGTCAGGTCTAAAGGGGCCTCAAGAGCCACGAGTTGCAGTTTGTTACAAGAGTAAGTATGGTGTTCCCTTGGTCAATTCAGACCTCAGTTGTCAGTGAACTGAAAAAAAAGTCTTAGTCATCAATTAGAAAATAGCAGTCAACCACTCAAACTAAATGGAGTAGAACTTTTTTTAAATGTTAAGTATTTCATTGAACCCATGAGAAGGAACTGGACCTTACGATCCATGCCACCAGGCACAGACTCTTCCCTTTTCTCTCTATTCTTCCCTCTGTTCCTCCCTCATTCATTTAGTTTCATTTTCAGTGGCAGTGTAGATACAAGTATAAGAGAGTGGACTCTGGGCTACACATACTAGGTTTGAATCCTAACCATTCTGTACCTCAGTGTCCTCTTTTATAAAATATTACCTAATAGCAGTATGTCCCTCATAGTGTTGCTTTGAGAATTAAATGAGTTAATACAGGTGAAGTGCTTTGCATAACATCTTGCTTCTATTGAGCTCCTAAAAAACTAAACTACTGCCGATTGCCTATCAGGGCCTGTGACTGAAACGTGATGACCTCTGTTCTGACTCTAAGATGCTATTTCATGTCTAGAGTTCTCTGTCAATTGACTCTAGCGTAACCATATAGCATAATTCCATATTCTTGGGGTTGGTAGCCACCCCTAGTCCATTCATCTGTGCTTAAAGGGGGCAATGTTGGGGCCATCTCAGCAGGAGCTAGATGCTGCTGGGATCGTTCATTGCACAGACACTATTCCATTAATTCACGTCAACCCGTAAGTACTTACTGTTATTAATCTCATTCACAAAATGAGGCTACATCAATAAAGAAATTAAAGTAATGGAGCTCATAATGGCAAAATCAGAATTTGAGCCCAAGATCCTTTGGATCCATCAGGATCCAGGGTTCTAACCAGTCTGCCATAGTCTCCTTCCCAGTTTTGAAGCAGACTTAAGGAAAGATGGTGAAGACAGGCTCAGTAAAAGGAGGACTGTAGACAGGGAGGAATGATCAGCCTTATGTGTACAGGAGAAACTTAAGGTCATCCATTTTTGAAGCAGGTAGAGTCTTTCATTTGTATGAAATGATGTTAAAGCCTGATATGACCTGAAAACACAGGAAGCAGAATTATTTGACTTTAAATCTTGATGGCTTTTGAGTGAGATGCCAGGATCATAGACAACCTCAACACAACTGAGTCACATTCATAGAATTTGCATTTTGTTAAGCTCTTAAATGTAATTGCCTATAGGCATTTGTTAAAAATTCCCTGAATATATATACATGCATTTAAAAGAATATATTTATATAAATGATATATGTAAAATCTTATCAAAAGGACATATATAATTTATCAATATAACCTTACACTGTGAGTTGTGTAATTATGTACAGTACCTTGAGACTCTAAAATCCAAACACTACGTATGGACAAATTTAAAAGCACTAAGTTCTTGATTCAAATTCCAGTGAAGATAAATAGGAAAATAATAACCCTCTAGTCATAGAGTTACAGTCTAAATTTTTTTAGGTTCAGAATCCTCCACTGGCCCTGATAAAAATAGCGAGATCTTTGACTTTTCATGGAGTGACATGTTTCTTTTTTCCTCTCTGCATCTCTATTTTTCCATCTTTATTTTTCCTCTCTCCAAAAAAAGAAATCTCATTATCATTTCTTTTCCTAGCACTTCTCACCCCTACCAGCATCAAACAAATCTATCACTTCTGAAATGCTTTTTTGTTGAAGATACAAGTCTTCCCAGGAAACTAAGAACCAAATTCTTAAGAACTGTCTGCAGAATCTTGAGTTCCCAGTGGGTAGAACTCACATCTTTGCAAATACAATCCAGCCATCTCAAAACATCCCTGAGTTAATGACTGAAAAGAATCCCTATTCAGCAAAATGTTTTAAAATCCTTCAGTTCTATTGGTAAGAGTCCTATAACCCAAGAGGTTCAGATTAATTTGTTCCAGAAATATCTGACTGCCGTCATGTTCAGACTGCACTTGGTAGTAGAAGGAAGACGTCAGAGATTTAAATATGCCCTTGAGTATCTTAAAATGTAGAAGGGAAAATAAAGTCTGTCCACAAACTATACTTCAAGAGGGTATGCATTAAGGATCAAACCAGTTATTCCTACCCTTCAAGGGTCATGGCACACATGTAAAAACTAGACTTTTTAATGGCTTAATGAAAATATTCAAGTTAACACCAAAATAAGCCATCAGTAATTAGAATAGCATAGTGTAGGAAAAAATGTCTACCAGTGTATGGACAGCATGATTACAGAGTTAGTACTAGTGCAACACCTCAGTTCTCACTGACGGACTAGAACTCTCTACTGCCATCACCCTGTCATTTCTGATACTCAGGGTGAGGTTCTCAGAGCTTTCTGCAAAGTGGGAATCTGACTTTCACACCTTGACTTTCCTCTGCCCTCTTGGACTCTGTTCTACCCTATTTCTTACACAATTTTTAACAAATCCTGCCCCACACCAATTCAGACACTTAGTTTAATGCCTTCATAATATTGTGATGTCAGTTTATCCTCAATTGTGAAAAAATACACACATTTCCATCAGGTAGGGCTCTTTACTTGGCAATGGATAGAGTGCCCAACTGTATGAGGTTTTCTGGAGAAAAGGGATTTCTTGAGATGTAGACCTGACTATGCTAAATGGAAAAGTCTCTCATAATACACAGAAAACCCCTAAAACTGATGCAATTTAAAAGTAAAATTGGCTTGGCGCCTGTGGCTCAAGCGGCTAAGGTGCCATTCACGTACATCTGAGCTGGTGGGTTCGAATCTAGCTGGGCCTGCCAAACATCAATGATGGCTGCAACCAAAAAATGGCTGGGCATTGTGGTGGGCGCCTGTAGTCCCAGCTACTTCGGAGGCAGAGGCAGGAGACTCGCTTGAGCCCAGGAATTGGAGGTTGCTGTGAGCTGTGATGCCACAGCACTCTATCCAGGGTGACAGCTTGAGGCTCTGTCTCAAAAAATATAAATAAATAAATTAGGGGGCACCTGTGGCTCATTGAGTAGGTTGCCAGCCCCATATGCCAAAGGTGGCAGGCTCAAACCCAGCCTCGGCAGAGCTGCAAAACAGAAAAATAGCCGGGCATTGTGGCAAGCACCTGTAGTCCCAGCTACTCGGGAGGCTGAGGCAAGAGAATCGCCTAAGCCCAGGATTGGAGGTTGCTGTGAACTGTGTGACGCCAGGGCACTCTACCAAGGGTGATAAAATCTGTCTCTACTAAATAAATAAATAAATAAATAAATAAATAAATAAATAAATAAATGGAAAATCATTCGGTCATGTTATCAGGGAACTCCGACAGCTTCATGTACGACTGGATCCAGACGCTAAAGGGTCATCATAATATAGTCTCTTTCCACACTTGGTTCTGTGCTCTGCCTTCTCCCATTCCATGTTGGCTTTTATTAATTTAATTTAATTTAATTTAATTTAATTTAATTAATTTATTTTTTTGAGACAGAGTCTCACTATGTCGCCCTGGGTAGAGTGCTATGGCATCACAGCTCACAGCAACTTCAAACTATTGGGCTTCAGCAATTCTTTTGCCTTAGCCTTCTGAGTAGCTGGAACTACAGGTGCCCATCACAACACCCAGCTATTTTTTTTTATTGTTGTGGCAGTTGTCACTGTTGTTTAGGAGGCCCGGGCCGGGTTCGAACCTGCCAGCCTCGGTATATGTGGTCGGCGCCCTACCCACTGAGCTACAGGCACCAAGCCAATTCCATGTTGGTTTTAGTTTCAAACTTTACCTGGTGACCTATCAGCCCCAGGCCTAAATCTTCCCAGATTCCAATGTCAGAGGGGAAAAAAGAACTCCTTTTCCTTCTATTTTCAACAGTTCGAACAAGTCCCTAGCTTAATAACACTGATGTTATTGATTTTAATATAAGTTTTTAAAGCTCTTCTATGGTTTTTACTATGCTTCTTACTATGCTTCATAGTAAAATTTTCACAATGTTTAAATGTTGTTATTTATTTCTGTTCCTAGGCAAAGGCATTTTGTGTACCTAAGTTACGGGCATAAAGAGGGCTGAGTGTTGTGAATATCAGAGGACGATCAGACGTGGCAAGCTCTAGGCTGATACCGACATCAAATATTGTTCAGATTGCTTCCTCCGCTTTTCACTGAAGTTACAGGAATAGAAACTTGGCTTCATCATAAAGTCATAAAATTCACTTTATTCTGGTCTTGAAACTAACTGAGGACAGAAATTTAGCAACTTTTAATAGGAATAAATTCTTGATTAAAAATGAGAGAAATGATTTTAAATCATACTATCATACTCTAGCTGACTTCATGGATTTTCTAGGGGAGTAAATCACGCAATTTCATTAAAAATAAAAGTGAAACAGGTGTCTACAATATTGCACTTTATCTAAATAACAGGTGTGGAAGAACAATAAAATGATCTTAAAATGCCTTTGTCCTCCCTGGAACGAAACCGCAGGCAAGACTCAGTGTTCCACACGCAGACTACTCATTTTAAGGTTTCTTGGAAATAAATAACAGTTCATATTTCTAGCATTCTTTTTGTGTTCACATACAATGTTCTTAGTCATTTCTCATTAAAAAACTTGCAAGGTTGGTAGATAATGTACTCTACTTTGTAAATTGAGAAAGCTGTCATACAGAATAGATAAATAATTTGGCCAAGATCACACAAGTAGGTTATGAATTTAGGCACCTCTACAGGGGTTATGAGTTTTTGTTATAACTGCTAAATATCACCCCTGGTAATGGGGTGGTCCTCCTTCTCTAGCAGTTGACCTTGGTATAGAGTAACTGATTGATCCTTTCACTTACTGAATGTAGCTCTGTCCTAAGGACTCTGAGGGGTGATGAAGATCCTGGGATGAATAGGACACACCTCTTACCCCTAACGAGCTATCAGCCTGGTGTGATTTCCTTTCCTTATTTGTTGCCAGAAAAAGTTAATATAAAGGTTTTGGACTCTGTATTTTTCTTTTGTAGAGTTCTGATTATTGTAGATTTAGACAGCACATATAGTAATAATTGTACCTGTTTCCTAAATTCTCATGACTGTGTTAGGCATGAATTTAATTCAGTTTTCAACACAGACATGCAGAGCAAATAGAGATTATTCATTTTGTCTATAAGTCATCTCATCTGCCTTCCAAAGCCTAGTGCTTCTGTTAAGAAGAAAAAATATCCACTTTTGTTCCAAGTTTAGTTCAATCCCTCTTATAATTTAAAAAGTTCCTTAGGTAGTATATTCAGGCAAAAATCCAAGAAACAAGTCAAATCTTTCTGAACAATTTTATTTTGAATGTCAGAGCTTGACTATTACCACCACCTCTCTCTCTTTATATATTTTCTAAAACAAACTCTCACACTTGCCTTCCCAACCCACACCCTCTTATTAACACTTCTTGAGATGGACATTCTAGCCCCACTAAGGGGACAGTTTTGGGCTCCAAATGGCTAAGAGTGAAACGTTATTAATTTAAAAAATATATAGCTCCCAAATTTTTCACAGAAGCTCTGGTATTTACAGATGAGTTAGCTGAGATCTTCCCCTCCATGTTTAAGGCCATGGAGCTGACTTGTTTTGCTATATGCTTAATGATTTTGCCAAACCAATACCTGTAGGTGTGACTGTGGACAGGGAACTAGATGCTCCGAGAGGATTTGTTCTCTGCAAAGGGCAGCTTGCCGTCTACTGCGCAGAGAATGCCTGTGCCTATCTCCAGTGCCCAGCGTGGTGCCCGGCACACAGTAGGCATTCAGTTAACATTTGTTGACTTCAGCGGAGCTGAGAGTTAACTGCTTGCAGTTAACAGGAGATGGTTTTTGGCTTTTTTTTTTCCTCAGTGTTTCTCTCAAATCACTTACACATCTGGTCCTAGAATCACCCATTGTCTGAGCTAGAAGGTCCTAGGAGATCATGTGGCCCAAAACTGCTACCTTACAGGTGCAGAAACGAGTTAAATGAGACAGCTGGTGATAACCACACTGGAGTTAGCCGGGCTCCCGAGTCCCAGCCCAGCTCTCTTCCCCCACCCCTCACATTGCACAGGGGTCTGCAGGAGGCCACACTGAATCAGTGGCAGGTGCTGACTGGGTCCTCAGCATTTCTAGAAATGCTCTGCGAGAATCCTCTTGCTGACCTCCGGGACAGACTCGGAGGCTAGAAAGTAAAAATTAGAGACACTGTGAATCCTTTGATGCCTTCCCTCAGGGGAGTGACATTAACACCTAACCCTAGGCCAAATTCTAGATTTCTGATTATGCACGTTACATAGCAGCAAGATAAATGAGCCCTGATTTGCCACACACTATGGCAGTGTGCATCTGGAACACTCTGGTACTGCTGAGCATAACTGCTTTACTCTCATGACACCATGCAATGGTTATAGCAGCTCCCTGGGGTAAGTCATATTAGTGTTGTCACCCACATCTCATAGCGGAGAAACTGAGGCTTACCTGGGGTGTGCCCTTTTCAAAATACCTCAGAGATCTCAGGGCCGCCTCACTTTGGAACTCTTTATTTTAAACTGTGCACTTCTGCCTTCTAATGGGATAAGTGTCGTCCTAGAACTCCAGCGTGTACCCCAGAGTGCCTAAGTCATCAAAGAGTTAACTCAGGCTCGGGACCTGTAGCGCAAGAGGCTAAAGCACCAGCCACATACACCGAAGCTGGTGGGTTCAAATCCAGCCCCCGCCTGCCAAACAACAATGACCACTACAACCAAAAAATAGTCAGGCGTTATGGCGGGCACCTATAGTCCCAGCTACTTGGGAGGCTGAGGCAGGAGAATCGCTTAAGCCCAAGAGGTTGAGGTTGTTGTAAGCTGTGACACCACAGCACTCTACCCAGGGCAACAGCTTAAGACTCTGTCTCAATAAAAAAAAAGTCAACTCAAGCCACCTCAGTTGGGTTCTTGGCGAAGCTTAAATTTAGACATCTTGCTTTATCCTTTAAGAGTCTGTAGGCCATACCTGTGAATAGGCAGAAAGCCTTCCTACTGATGTAGTGAAGGCAGAAAGCCTCACTATGGAAGGCACACCAGGACAGCACAGCCTGATGAGTGCTCAAGGGCAGCTCCTTGGGGCTCCACAGTGAGCAGCAGTGCGTCTGCGCAGGGAGGAGTTTTGGGGGCCACAACTCTGGTCCAGGCTCTGTTCCTTTCTGGCTCTGTTGCTTCGGACCAACTCATTTCTCCTTATCTCCCAGAATCATCTTCATTCCAAGAACAAGGTGGGACAAGCTAGGGCCCATGCACCGTGAGAGAGCAAAGGAGATTTTTCCTTTCTCTTCCCTGTTCCCTGCAGCTGGGCTTACTAGAGGAAAGCAGAACTGCTGAGCTGGTGGGAGAGAGCATCTCAGCTTGGGAGCAATAAGGCCCCTTAAGGACCAATCACTCCTTGAAAGAGAGAGAATACCAGACCTGGAGAAGACAAGTCAGTGGAACCAACATCCTAAATCTCCATATAAAATAACAGCCATGGTGAACCCAACAAGAGAGGAAAAAGGATGAAAAATAATCATTCATCTGGTCACTCATATTACGGCATGCCCACAAGTTAAATTGCCAGAAGTTATACACTGTTACCTTGGTCAACATATAGAAGGTATTTAACTAGATAATATCTTTGGGAAAACAGAAGACATATTACTCTTTTTCTTTTTTTTTTTTTTTAATGTTTGGAATCAGGAGTGGGACTAGGAGAAATATTCAAGAAAATATATGTTTACATTCCTATGTTGATTCTAAACCTGCTAGCTTAAACCTCTACTTTCATTTTCATTTTGCTAATTTGCAAATATTTACTGACTGCCTACCATGTGCCAGGTACTAGGATATTCATTTAAAAACACACAGATGCTGCTGCTGCCCTTTGAGATGGTATGAGCTAGGAGGAAGACTGCCAAGAAATAGTTGTGAGTGAGGCGAGTTACACATACATAAATGGGCAGACAGGAAGCCGTAGGAGTGAAGGTCAGGCCCATTTTAACTCATGTGGGGCTCTCAGGACATCCATCTTCTGTGAGCAAAAGCAAAACGGCCTTAATCTCAGAACTGAGTGGAGTTTAGTGAATCAGAGAAGAAGAGAAAGTAGAATCCAGGAATGTGAGACGCTTTAGATGCCAGAGATGAAATGCTACTTTAGAAGAAAAGAAAGCAAGTCTGAGAAAAGCAAAAAGGAGAACAGGATGCCTTTCTTCTAAGCCAGGGTGGAGCTATGAGGCTTTTTCCTAAGGAGATTTCTGAAAGATCTTCTGGCTGCCCCAGTGGAGGGCAGATGACCAAGAGTGGAAAGCAGAGATTACAGTACCACATACAAGCAAAAGTGAGACAGGTGACTTTATTCACCAGCAAACAGAAATTGCTCGGATGAACAACATACAAATTCAGGCAGCTGCCAAACCATTTGTATAGTATTCTCTTCAGCAATATTTAGAATTTGAAAAGGAACATAATCAAAGTCTAGTAAACAGACGGCAAGATCAGATGCTGAAAGGTAGATGGGAGGAATTAAATGATTAGTCAGTGTGTGAATGCCCAGTGCCTTTTGAGTGACCATGAATATTCAGGTAAATGAGTCTGGCTGGAAGATTACTGAAACAGCAGGCACCCAGTGGACAAAATGTACTCAAGTAAATCTCTAATTAACAGACAATGTGGTATCGACTGATGCCCTGTTAGGTTCTAAGCCTGGGTGTACAGATGGCAGCCAATGTCCAGGCAAAAGATTAAATATTCAGTAGCCATCTGGATAGGCCTTGCCACAACACTAGATGTCTGGATCATTGGAAACATCTGGAATATTTACCTGACCTGCTTTTCCTATTAAAATCTGCAATGCTCCAAGGGACTTGGACGGGTTACAATTATCCACCTGCTATGGAAGGAACCCAGAGAAATGTATGTTCAAATAATCTGGATGTATTTCAAGGCCTATGCTCAATGCTTTCATGCCCAAGAATCTAGGTTTTTTTTTTTTTTTTTTTATCATCAAGACTTGACCTTAGAGAATTATGCTGAAATACAGCATCTTTATTTTTTTTAGAGACAGAGTCTCATTTTGTCACTCTCGGTAGAGTGTCATGATGTCACAGGTCACAGCAACCTCCAGCTCTTGGGCTTAGGAGATTCTCTTGCCTCAGCCTCCCAAGTAGCTGGGACTACAGGTGCCCGCCACAAC
>CAUYRH010125344.1:0-17904 GCA_963574655.1 Perodicticus potto | reverse complement strand
GGAGGCTGAGGCAAGAGAATCACCTAAGCCCAGGAGTTGGAGGTTGCTGTGAGCTGTGTGATGCCACGGCACTCTACCAAGGGCAATAAAGTGAGACTCTGTCTCTACAAAAAAAAAAAGAAAGAAAGGAGTATAATTGTGATGGCTGTGTTACTTAGTTCAATGTAAGCATTTCACTTTGTATATCAAATCATTACTGAACCCCATAAATGCACAAAGCTATGATTTAATAAAAACAAAAAAATTTAAAATATATGAAACTTTAAAGTCTTCACAGAATTAGGAAACGTCTCAGGTACCTCAAAATGACTCACACTCTATAGACTATCATATAGACTCATGCTCAACAGCTTGCACTCATTAGGGGAGTAGTGTAGAATGTTAAGAAGGGATATAGTGGGCCAGGCATGGTGGCTCATACCTGTAATCCTAGCACTCTGGGAGGCTGAGGCAGGTGGATTGCCTCAGGTTCAAGCTCACAGGTTGAAAACCAGCCTGAGCCAGAGCAAGATCCTGTGTCTAAAAAAAGAAATAGCTGGGTGTTGTGGTGGGCACCTGTAGTCCCAGTACTTGGGGGGCGGAGGCAAGAGAATCGCGTGAGCCCAGGAGTTGGAGGTTGATGTGACCTATGATGCCCCGGTTCTCCACTGAGGGTGACAAAGTGAGACTCTGTCTCAAAAAAAAAAAAAAGGGGGGGGATACATGTCCTTGATGAAAATGCTAACTTCTTTGACTCACAGATCTATATAAAGATAGTAATAATGAAGGCTGGGTGCAGTGGCTCACACCTGTAATTCTATCATTTTGTGAGGCTAAGATGAGTAGATTGCTTGAGGTAAGGAGTTCGAGATCAGCCTGAGCAATAGCAAGACCCCAACTCCACTAAAAAAGGAAAAACTAGCCGGTCATCATGATAGGTACCCATAGTTCCCCCCAGCTTTTGGGAGACTTAAGCAGGAGGATCAATTGAGCCCAAAAGTTTGAGGCTGCTATGAGCTACAATGATGCCACAGCCCTCTGCCCAGGACAAAAGGGTGAGACTGTCTGAAAAAAAAAAATTTTTTTTTAAAGTGTGGTAATAATGGCTACCTCTTAGGACTGTGAAGATACTTTCTTAATGTAGATAAAATACCTCAACAAATAGTAGCAAGTTGTGGCACTGGCAAGAATACTTCTCTACCTATACATGATCTCTCAAGATTGCATTCAATCCTCTTGGTAACTATATATGAGACAAATTCATTTACAAATAGTGATAAAATAAAAATATTCACCACTAGGATCTTGGGATCTTTAAGATGGCAAGATAAAAGCATCACAAAGTAAGACTACTGGCTCAGCACCTATAGCTTAGTGGCTGGGAAGCCAGCCACAAACACCGGGGCTGGCGGGCTCCAACCCAGCCCAGGCCTACCAAGCAACAATGGCAACTATAAAAAAAAACAAAAAACAAAAAACAGTCAACGTTGTGGCGGCTGCCTGTAGTCCCAGCTACTTGGGAGACTGAGGTAGGAGAATCACTTAAGCCCAAGAGTTTGGGGTTGCTGTAAGCTGTGATGCTACCACACTCTACCAAGGGTGACATAGTGAGACTCTGTCTCAAAAAAAAAAAAAAAAAAAAAAGTAGGACTTCCAAAGGGCAAGCCTTAATGAAGGAGGGTTTTGAGGGGTAGAACCTCCAATATAGTTTCTATTATTTCAAATGAAATTCTCTAAGGAAGGGTATAAAAGCTAACCATTCCTGAATTATTTGCTGATTTAGTAAGTCATGCTCTTCACGTATCCACAAACTTACTCCTTCTTCTCTCTTTATATTTGTCTTAGTGTACCCTATTTTCTTGTATCTGTTAGTTGAAGTGGTCCCTACCCAATATAAGGAAAAACCTTAGATGCTAGTTCAGAGTAGTTACTGCCTTTGTGAGTGACCTACACTGCCTTTAAGGGCACACTCTTTAGGCAGCACCTGTGGCTTAAAGGAGTAGGGCGCCGGCCCCATATACCAGAGGTGGCAGGTCCAAACCCGGCCACGGCCAAAAAAAAAAACTACAAAGAAAAAAAAAAAGGCACACTCTTCATTGGAAAAACAGCTGAAATTTGCAATCTACTTTGCTGTCACAGCCACATTACTGAACTCATCAATTTACTTCAAATGAACAAAATCCTCATTACTAAAAGAACTAGAAAGAACATAAAATCTAATATCTCTTCTCCAAGTTTGGATTATGGCTATGAGCCTTTCATCTGTAGAAGGAAGTGACTAAAATCTAGATGACAGCTAAAGTGCTTTCCAATTTTAATATGCTATTATTTCTACATAGTTGAATCATTGGGAAATTAACATCACTCAATGAAATAAGGCAATTTGTGATGCAGGCCACACTAAGACTACTACTCTCTTCATGGCCAAAGGTATTTCTTAGAATACTGAGCTAAAAATATAACTGCATTCTGCAACCTATGCAGACATGTTCTAATTGATGGGAGGGGAAAAAATGCAATCCAGAGTGCCAGCAATTCCTCTGTGAGTTAGCGTGGCAGGGAGAGTGTAGGGTCAGTGAAGCATCAAGTTACAGACCAAATTAAAGGTCTGGAGAAGAGTGGCAGGGTCTAATCATCCCTGTCTGAGGCTGCCAGAACTGGATCTACCACCCTTACTCACAAAGGACTGTTCTATGTAGGCTAAGCATGCAGACTAAAGGCTTCAAACATCCTTTTTTTTTTTTTTTTTTTAAGGTTTTCTAGTTCCAAATAGATCTTCATGGAATTATTTCCTTGAAGCTCTTAGTTCTGTCATATTAAAGTTTCCATGAAAAAGTAATCAAAACCTAATGCTCTGCCACAGAGAAAAATATTGTGGGTTTTTGTTCCTATTGAAAACATATGTCATATATACATATATAAAATATGTAATTATGGAAGTCCCAGACCCAGTGTACGCACATGTACACAAAAACCTTAGGAAAATAATAATAGTTTTGCCTTAACCAATAAAATACATAACATAATATTGTACTCTTTCCATAATTACCCTTGTTAAGCTAATACTTCGCAAAGGTCAGCAAGCAATGAATATTTCTACATATTTTGTGGTGTAGACTGCAAACACTAGATCTGTAGACATGAATTAAGATCATTATAAAAATTCAAACAGTATTTGCTGGACTTAGTTGGCTGAATCATGTGCATCTGCACTATTTTTCCTGGGGGAAAGTTAATTTTAGAAAGGAGAAAAAGTTTATCAGGAAAACAATCACATTGGCTCAATAGCTAGACAGTGACTCCTAAAAGTTCAAAATACTTGACAGGCTCGTGTTTGTTCTTAATATCCTTAAAAGCAGGTACCAAATATCATCCCTATTTCATAGCAAGCATCTGGTTTCAAAAAAGAAATATGTATTTTAATATTATGCTTACTTTACAGTATTTTTAAAAAGTAGTCCTTCACTTTGATTTTCCAAGAGACGGATGAGTAAAAATCTTTATTTTCCCTGGCAGTTACCCTCTGACGGTTTGATAGATACTTAGAATGGTTCTGGTACATACAGGATACATGAAAAGCAGCAGATGTATGCACATCTGTGATAAAGAGCAAGATAGAGAAACATTGAGGATTTGTGCACATACAATCTAACTTATAGATTCTCTTAATTTAGGATAAAAGAATTTGTTCAAATAATTAAGAATGCAAACAGGATCTAAATTAATTTATATGATAATGCCTCCCCTTGGTTCCTAGAGATAATAGTCCATTTGAGTCTTCAGCCTTAAAGGAAGCAACATGTAAAAATGCCGAAACCCGCATTAGATTGTTGACAAAACCTCAGGTAAGGGAGCAGTAAAGGAAGATTTTCTGCTTCTGGGAAGAATAGGCCTCAGCCCTTTCTAACTGAATGCCAGAATACTTTTGTAAAGAAATCCTTATATTTAAAAATTTGATGTTTAAAAGCTAACTCTTTAACTCTTAGGAGCACAGCATTCCTCCCCACACCTCATTTGAGTTAACCCTCCCTTCCCAAAATTGCCATCCTGGAACCAATGATAGCACACAAATTCATCAACTTGAAAGGACCTGACTTTCACTCTATTTTCAATCTCTATCCACACTAACATTTCCAAGTGATGCTTAGCAACCTTGGATGGCCTCTCTCCCTCATCAACCTTGTAGATACTGTGTTGGTTGGGGGCGGGGGCATCACAATCACTGAGGTGCTTTTTAAATGTTTACAAATGTGTGTCAGAGAGAGAGAGAGAGAGAGAGAGAGAACACAGCAAACTTCTACAGACTTCTGAATCAGATCTCTGGGTGGGGGCTGGATTTTTTCCCTCAGCTCCTGAGCATTAGCTATTGTTTTAAGCTGTAATAAAGTTCTAGCATCCCAGTCATCATGAAACCCATATAAACTTATCACAGTATTTAAGGAAAACAAAACAAATCAAAATGATGCAAATACAAAAGATAAGATAGTACACTTACCTTAATTAAGAGTCAATATACTTACCAAAGTTAGGATAGGAACAGAAGGGGATAAAGAGGGGTATGTTCTGGAAGAAGAGTCGTGACATTTCAGCCTGGAAATTACAGACCCTAGGGGAAATCGGTGCGTCTGCGATTGCACCACACACCTGGAGAGCTGGCAGACCTCCTGCCTACCCCTACCTCAGAGCCAGGGCTGCAGGGTTTCGGGAGCTGCCCCGAGAAAGGGGAGCAACTCATGCGCGGGTGTTAAGAGGAGACTGGGGTCTCGCTGGCCGCGGCGTAGAAACCTGGATCGCGAGGGTTGGAACTGCTGTGGGCCATCCGCTGGGGCATCAGCTAGACGGAAGGAGGCGAGGAGGTGACAGCCCAGGGGAAGCCAAGTTGGCCCCTCATACGGCGGGTCCCGGCAGTGCGAGGATTAGCGCAGCACCCTGCGCCGCTCCTTACCTTGCGCTGGAGGTCGGAGCACGGAGCAGGGAGACCCGGGACCCAAGGGCTACCCCAGGGCGTGCGCCCGCTCCGGGTCCGCGGTCAGCTTCTTCGGGCAGCGGCTTCGGGTATCCAAGGCATTCGGTCTCCTAGCTCCCAGCCCCTCAGTGCGTCTCGGACCCCCTCCTCAGGCCCTCACCCCGGTTGCCCTACTTCGTCCTCCCCTCAACCCAGTCGCCCTTCGCCCCACTTCCCTCCTCCCGCGGGCGCCAGCGAGCCTCTCCCTCTGCAGTTTATTCTGGAGAGCAGTGGCCGCTCTGCGCTCCCTTCCCTTCTGGCGCGCGCACCCACCCCCCACCCCAACACACACACACACACACACACACACACACACGCACGCACGCACGCACGCACGAACGCACTGTCTTCGGGAAGGAGGCAGCGAAGGAGGTCCTTCAAATTCTTTGGAGTGGATAACTTCTGAAAACCCTTTTATACTCTTTGATCAGCCCAAGGACGTTCAAAGTAGGGCATCATTTGCATTTATCTCCTGCCTCTGTCCTCTTTTGTCTTGACCACATCATTTAACACTTGCTATTCATGTAAAGATTGAGCTCTGAAAATCTCCTAGCAGTCATTTAAATTTTTCCAGAATAACTTCTTTCATTTCAGTGTTTTTAAAATGTAGACATCCCCATTATTTAAACTTCAGTTGCCAAGACGTTAGATTGGCCTCGGAAAGGATACGTTCAGCTTCACAAGACAAGTCTTTTTGCCAGCATTGTGGATACCTGCCACCTGTCGTGGCCCTGAGTCCGGGCAAGAGCAGTTCATTTCACTATGGCTTTCATTACTGGACATACCCCAGGGAGCCTCGGTTCTCACTTATGAGAAACTCAGTTCCGAGGTTCATATCCTTAGGCAGATGGTTGTGTTCAAAGAAAAGCGTTCTAATGGAGAATAAACTACCAATGGACAGAGCTTGCTGAATAATACAGATGATAAGAAGAATGGGAAGGGATGTGTGAAACATCACCTTAAAACCAACATGCAGGAGCTGGGAGTGACATAATCCTTACCAGCAATATGGAAGGTGAATTAATAGCACTCCACTTATTCCTTCAATCAATCAATCATTCATTCAATTATATATATATGTATGTATGCATATATATATGCATTATAACATTATTCACAGTTAGTCATGTTATAATTTAAAGGCTACTAGGAATTAACTTCTCAACCAGTTTGGACCAGAGCCTTGGAAAACACAAATAACTATTAAAGAGACTCTGTATTAATCCACTGTCATCTCTAGATATATTGAGTAACTTTCTAATCTGACGGCTGAAAAAAACGGGCGCTTACTAAAACGGTTGGGTAGGAAATAAGTATTGGAAGATAAACTCACCAAATAAGTTATTGCAACTAATAAACAACTTAGCTTATATAAGCAGAAGCGAAGGGTAAGTAGGGGTGGTCAGAGCAAAGACACTGGCATTCTCATTCTTCCTGCCAGCATTTATTGAACACTTGCTAAAACCAGA
Organism: Perodicticus potto; assembly: GCA_963574655.1. Classification (NCBI taxonomy): domain Eukaryota; kingdom Metazoa; phylum Chordata; class Mammalia; order Primates; family Lorisidae; genus Perodicticus; species Perodicticus potto. The sequence goes on along the minus strand of CAUYRH010125344.1, from coordinate 11,451 downwards.
CACCGCTGGGTGCTGGGAGTGGAAGAGCTAACAGAAGGACAACATCCCTGTCCTCATCAAGCTGAATGAGGGCAGGGAGTAGATAAGGAAACAAGCCATTAAAAGTAGCTGCTGTGACGGCACACACAGGAAGCAGTATACATGATACCTGAAGAGTAGGAGAATTTGACCTGCAACCAGAGAACAGAAGAAAGAATTTTCCAGCAGGGAGGAACAAAGGGGAGAAAAAACCAAAGGTAAGCAAGAACATGATAATTTAAGGAATTTAAAGAGGTTCACTATGACTGGAGGATCCCTTATTGGGGATGAAATTTTGGTGCCTTGGATGAAGAATGGAGAGAGACAAGGCTGGGGAGGTAAGCAGAGGCCAGATCATACAGAGTCTTCTAGGCCATGTGTTTAAAATTGCCCTTTATTTCACAGACAATGGGGAGGCACTGAAATTTTATATGCCAACTAAACATGAGGTCATACTTTTATTTGAGAAAGACTACTGGCTACAATGAATATGAGAGATAGAGATAAGAGTAAGAGGACAAATCTTGACGAATTCTAAAAAGGACAAAGAAAACAAACAGTGAGATCCTCCTGGAATCTGGTTTGTGGAATCTAAGTTCAGTCCCATGACAAGTTCCTAAGAGACAAGCCTTCCTGGGAGATGTGGAGGTAGCAAAGTAAGTAACAATAGAGAAACAATAGACGTAAATAGATATTAGAGATAGAGAAAAGATGGCTTCTTCTTTTTCTTTAACTAAATATCTAAATATTTATTTAGTGACTATCTCACACAGTTCAAGGATAAAAGAATGTTGATTTGTAACTGAGTAGTGGAATAAATTAAAGGGAAATTTGATACACAGGAGTCACTTTGATATATATCCCCAATTTCCTACTATGTAACAGCAAACTTAGCATGCTTCTACCGCTGCTCCCTCCCTCTCCTTTCGAGAGTCATTTTATTTCTATTGTCTCTCACTCTGCCATCTAATCATTTTACAACCTTCCTCAATTTGAACCCATCTGTCTGAAATCAAAGTCCATTGTACTTCCATTAGACCATGCTCTCTAGATTTGCTAAGGTCTAGAGAGCTCTGGCTGCCCCTGAGAACTAAGTCATCTCTCTGTAACCTTGGAGGGCTAGAGCTAGGGCACTAGAAGGTACCAGGGCTTCCCTGCTAGATCTTCCTGCCTGTTTCTGACAGCAAATGGGCAGAAGTGAAAGGAAGGCAGAAAGGCTGGTTGGCCTTGGGAGAGCGGAATCAGAGCAGGACAGCCAAACATTTTACTGCTAAATCATTCTTCTTCATAATATTTTTTTCAGATGATTTGCTACCTTCTGTCTTTCATTTTAGTTTGGTTCTTCTCCATTTTCCTTCAGATTTTTTTTTTCATTTTCATTTCTCCTCTCCTCTTTTTATCTTAACTCTCTTTTGACTTCTCTTTTTACAAATTGCTGAAAGGAAACAACAACACTAAGACCTGACCAAAGGCATGGATACTCACACATCTCCTCAACAATTTGGAATTAGGAGTTGAATATAGTCAGCAATTCCTGTTCTTCCTTGTGTTAGTCAGGGTTCTCCAGAGAAACAGAACCAATAGTATATGTGTTTGTGTATATATATATATGTATATATACATATATCCATATAACATATACACAGAAGGTAACCAAAGAATACATACACGTTTTAAGGAAGAAACTGCATTAAAATTATAATAATATATACTGATAGCAAAAGATGACTACAAGTCACATTGAACTTCTCTTGTAATTGCAGAAGTCAAATGTGACTTGAGTATTACAATTTAATATAGCTTTTTTCCTTTCTTAAAATGTATATACATTTTTTGGCACCCTCTGTATATGGGGGAGGATTTATTATAAGGAATTGACTCATGTGATTATGGAGGCTGAGAAGTTCCGCAATCTACATCTGCAAGCTGAAGATCCAGGAAAGCTGCGTAAGTTCAAAGGCCGAGAGCCGGAGAGCTGACAGTATAGATTCCAGTTTGAGTCTGAAAGCCTGAGAACCAGGAACAGGAAGGGCAGGAAAGGATCAATATTTCGGCTCAAGTAATCATGCAGAGAGTGAATTCAACCTTCCTCCACCTCTTTGTTCTACATTTGAGCCCTCAACAGGTTGGATGGTGCCCACCCACAGTGGAGAGGGCCATCTGCTACACTGAGTCCACCAATCCACCTACTATCTCTTCCAGAAACACCCTCACACAGACACACCCAGATATAACATTTAACCAAATATCCAAGCTTCCCATGGCCCAGTCAAGTTGACAAGTAAAATTATCTGTCATACCGCCTTACCTGATCTTGTTCATTTCCATTCTTTTCCCTCTTCCTGTAGAACAGTGGTTCTCAACCTGTGTATGGGAACCCCTTTGTAACAATGAAAATACATCGCAGCATTAGGAAGGTTGAGAACCACTGCTGTAGAATAAGGTTTCTCCAGTTCCCATGCAGAAAACTGATCCCTACAGTTTCTAACTTTATATGTTACACATACAATTACCCAACAGAAACAATCTTTCTCTCAATCCCAAATTCCTAGGACTACCTGTCCTTATGTGGGTCATAGTCATGATGTTACAAGAGTTTTTCATCTAATTATACAGATGATGACTATAGGACTGGAAATGAGGATGGAAAGATATTTGAGGAGGTTGAAGGGAAGGGCACCCTAGGAATGGATACCCTAGGAAGACAATTCAGTAGATGTTCACTATAAAGGAAGACATGTAAATAAGTAATTACAATATAATTTCATGAATACCACAATAAAGATATGAGCAATGTATTGAGGGAGCACAATATAGGGGGGAAGGAAAGGAGTCTCAGATTCAGAAACATCAAGAGTGCTTCTTCAAAAAGAATATGTTAGGGCTCAGCGCTTGTGGCTTAAGGGGCTAAGGCGCCAGCCATGTACACCTAAGCTGGCGGGTTCGAATCCAGCCCCGGCCCGCCAAACGACAATGACGGCTGCAACCAAAAAATGGCCGGGCGTTATGGCGGGCACCTATAGTCCCAGCTACTTGGGAGGCAGAGGCAGGAGACTCACTTGAGCCCAGGAATTGGAGGTTGCTGTGAGCTGTGATGCCACAGCACTCTATCCAGGGTGACAGCTTGAGGTTCTGTCTCAAAAAAAAAAAAAAAAATAGGGCTGGGCATAGTGGCTCATGTCTATAATTCTAGCACTCTGGGAGGCCAAAAGAGGTGGATAGCCTGAGCTCAGGAGTTCGGAACCAGCCTGAGCAAAAGTCAGACCCTACCTCTACTAAAACTAGAAAAACTGGCCAGGCCTTGTGGTGGCTACCTGTAGTCCCAGCTACTTGGGAGGCTGAGGCAAGGGGATCTCCTAAGCCCAACAGTTTGAAGTTGCAGTGAGCCAGGATGCCACAGCACTACACCCAAGGCACAGAGTGAGTCTCTATCTCAAAAAAAAAAAAATCAGACAATGTTTTGAGTCTTAATAGACTAATCTGTGCTTGTCAGACAAATATACTAGCTAGTCTATAGGACTTGCGATCCTTGTTTGGCGAACCAGTTTTTCACTAAGTTAGGGAAAGGATGAGGCTTCCAGGACAGAGACCAGCAAGGAGACAATCAGAACAGTTTAGTTGAGAGCTGATACGGCCTGAAAGAAAAAAGGGTTGGTATGAGAGATATTTTGAGGTTTAGAATCCAGAGTACTTAATGCGAGGAGTTGAAAAAAGGGAGAGGCCAAAGATGACTTCAAATCGTCAAGCTTAAGCAACAAAGTACAAAGCAGTTAAATGAATCAGTAAAAAGAGATATTGGGCGGCGCCTGTGGCTCAGTGGGTAGGGAGCCGACCCCATATACCGAGGGTGGTGGGTTCAAGCCCAGCCCCGGCCAAACTGCAACAAAAAAATAGCCAGGCATTGTGGTGGGCGCCTGTTGTCCCAGCTACTTGGGGAGGCTGAGGCAAGAAAATCTCCTTGGCCCAGGAGTTGGAGGTTGCTGTGAGCTGTGTGACGCCATGGCACTCTACTGAGGGCAACAAAGTGAGACCCTGTCTCTACAAAAAAAAAGAGGAGATATTTGCTAGAGAAGAGAATGGGATTAGTTTTTAATATGTTGAATTTCAGATATTGATGGACTACTGAATGAAGGTATCCAATAAGCAGTACACATACTCCAGAAGAAATTAACTTGCTAAACATATGGATTTGGGCTTTATTAATCTGGAGGCCACTGACATCTTGGATATGAATGAGAGCACCTGGGAAATTATATATAAGAGCTAAGGGTCTACGGTGGATCCGTGACAAACACAGGATGCTAGCAAAGGAAGGGAACTAAGAGGAAACACCACCAGCAAGTCAAGAAGAAAATTTTTTGAAAGAAGATAGTAAATAGGTCAAATACTGTATAGAATCGAAGCAATACTACAGGAATATTCAAAAGAGGCCTTTCAACTTAACTATTGGTTGGTCACTATTTCCCTTTATGAGAGCAGTTTCAGCGTAGTAGAAAAAATAAGTACATTGCAGGAATTCAGAGTTGTCATGTCAACACTTTTGTCACTTTGAACCAGATAATTCTTTGTTGCAGGGCTTTCCTGTACATTGCAGGAGGGTTAGTAGCATTCCTGGCCTCTAATCACTAGATACCAGTAGCATTTCCTCCCAGTTCAGTAATGTCTCCAGGCATTATTAAATTACTGCAATGCCCCCACCTAACTTGAGAACCACTGCGTTATATTAAGATGTGAATAGGAGAGAGATACAACAGATGTACTTTTCAAAAAAGTTATTAAGAGGTGGCATCACCTTTAAAAAAAAGCTTTCTCTTTTCCTAATTTGAAGACATCTGTTTATTCTAAATTTAATTTTTTAAATCCAAGCTGCCTGTGGAGCAGGCACCCTTCTCTAGCTCCCTTAAATGAAGAATAAGTTATAACAAGAAATGTTTTATTTATAAGTCTTGATTAAAAATAAGATTTATAGAAATATTTTAGTTAGAGATATCTATATTCTAAGAGAATACCCCATTTTAACAGTCTTGTGACAATGTTGATATCTAGCCAACTTATAGTGGAAGACATTGTTCTGACTGTGATATTATAACTTGGCCAACTGATAGCATTAAATATAATCTAAGCATTGAATCTTAGTCCATAAACAAAGAAGCCCCCTTCTACAGAGTTAACGTTCTTATTTTAATAGCAAATGAAGGAAATAATACCAAAGCTCTATGCTTCTCTATTTCTTTAGTCTCATTCCACAGAATACTTAAATTAATTAAATTACAAATAATATTTGCTATATTTAGAACAAAACTAGTTATGAGGAACAAAAGTTTGGTAACTACTCATCCTTGGTTCTCCAAGGTTTCTAAGTCTCACCACCATTCCCCTTACCTTGAGTAGTTCTCCCTGGCCATCATCAGGCTAGAACATCTCATTTATTATCAACTGACTAGATATTGTCACATTAAGAATTCAAATCCAATCTCAAATGACTAAACTGTATACTTTGACTAACTCTTTTCACTAAAATAGAGTATGATATTTTGTTTTTAGAAGAACCAAATGTGTCACTATATTTATGACCAGGTTTTAAAAATAATCTGGTCATTAGCTTATTCAATCCATGTTAATTTACTGGGTGGGTATTGCTGGACAGTCTTTAAATAGCACCCAGACGACAGACTCATGCCACTGTCTAAGAACCAAAAGGGGGTGCATTTTAGTTAAACAAGTATTTTAAAAATATTTGCTATGTGTAAGGCACCACGCCAAACACCAGGATAGAATAATAAAAGCATGTTCAGAATCTCTGCCCAGGAAGCTTACAGTCGGGGAAAGATGGAGCTGTGTATACAAGAGTTACATATGAGTATGAAAAGATCAATATGTTAAGAATGAGGATCTTAATAATTGCCAAAATAAATCCCATATATTTTCAGGCACGTCCCTGTTCATCCCAGTTGTACCAGACACGGTTGTGATTATTAGCCCCTCTGTGGCAGAGACAGTAACACCATCAGCTCTTCCCTCTGCACCCCCATTTTGTCTAGAGTTTTTGTGGTTAGGTGGGATCCGGCCATTGGCCAATGAGCAGAATCACAGAAGAGCAGCAGTTATGAGTTCTTCTCCTGCTCTCTTCCCCTAGCTCAGTGTTTTTCAATCATTTTTATCTCACCGCACATTTGAACCTATAAACTTCTGTGGCACACTTAAATTACGTTGATAAAAAAAAATATATATATATATATATATATATGGTGGTGCCTGTGGCTCAAAGGAGTAGGGCACCGGCCCCAAATGCCAGAGGTGGCGGGTTCAAACCCAGCCCTGGCCAAAAACTGCAAAAAAAAAGAAAAAGAAAGAATATACTTACTGTGCTTTGAACTTCTTTTGAAAATAATTTAATTAACAATCTTTAAAAATTTGCACGGCACACTGATTGAAAATCACTGCCCTAAACAGTGAATGTGAAGGATTTATGTTAAGATAGGAGATCTATAAGATCAAAGCAGTCTAGAGGAATGAGAGATTTGCCTGAACTGACAGAGAGCTTTTATAAAAAGCAAGAATTAAGTTTTATTGTTATGCCATTAAAATATCCTGTTTTATCCTGACTACTATACCTTCTCATCACATTAATCCGAAAATATTCTGGATCTTCAGAATAAAAATTTATTTTTGCTTGCATTCATTCATTCATTACTTACTTATTGACTGCCTACTATGTGTTAGGCAATGCTTTTTTGGGCTCAGAGTACAGTAATGAGCAAGACAAAGTCCCTGCAGCCTCAAAAAGTTTAGTGAGGAAGACAGATAATAAATAGACAAAAAATTGTGGTAGTGATAAATGTAACAAAGAAAAATAAAGATCTTATTTCTTGGTCCTGCCCTTTCTCACTAAGTCTCACCCTTCTCCTGCCCTTAATTTCTTCCTTACTCAGATCAGGCTCTATGATCTATCACTATCTTCATTGTCTCATGCATAGCCTCAATTCACTTGCCTTCTCCCCTTTCTTCCTACTTGCCTGCCAAAATGCCAACCTGATTAAATGCTTTTTTTTTTTTTTTTACTATCTTTTCACCTCCTCTCAGGTAGCTGAATTTGAAAAACAATAATGCTGACTGGTCTCACTTTGACTTTAAAGGCTACTGATCCCAATGGGCCCTTGCAGCTCTATGGCAACTCTATTCATTTCCCATTGTTCTGCATGACCAGTTCACATTTCCTCCCTCCTGAAACCTCCAATAGTCTTCTCCCACATTCACTTACCATCAATAATTTTGCTCCTGACTTTACTGAGAAACCTAAAGATAGAACTCCTAAAATTCCTACTATACATGCTAACTTCCATCCTGTGTCTGTACCCATATCCTCTGTCTTCCCTCCTGTTAATATGTGGATGCTGTCTACTGTCTTAAGGACAGCTCTCCCACTTGTGCACTAGATCTCATCTCCTCTCATCTCCTGTGGCAGATATGGAGATGTGCCACTCAGGTCCCTCCTCAAAGAAAGATTTGCTGCGCAGGTGCAGAGACCGTGGCCAGCAGACAGCCTCTATCTGTCAGCTCCTTCAAGGTCTGCCAAAGCTGGAGTCACTTCACTAGGTCAGACCCTTCCTGGATGTCACCTGCCTGCAGTGACTGGGAATGTGTGGGATAAAAACCCAGCCACTCAGCATATCCTGAAGAGCATTACTTGCTCCAGATTGCCCCATGGGGTTAGCTGAAGCTTTGTTGGGTTGTCTTTGCAGTTTGACCTCTTCTTCTGCCCAGTGTGGCTTCCTCCCCCTTCCTTTTACAGGTCTTGACCCCTAATAAATATCTGGTGTCCCAAATTCTGAGTCAGTATCTGCTTACAGAGAATACAATATAACATACCAATTTTAGGTTGGCTCCCACTACCTCTCTTGCATTAAAATTTCTCCTAGTGACACATTCCCATCATCATACAAACATACAAATAACATCCTTTTTTTTTTTTTTTTTTTTTTTTTGAGACAGAGTCTTACTTTGTAACCTTGCGTAGAACGCCATGGCAACATAGCTCACAGCAACCTCAAACTCTTGGTGTCAAGCTCTTGCCTCAGCCTCCCAAGTAGGTGGTGCTTGTCATAATGCCCACCTATTTTTTTATTTTTTTGAGACAGGGTCTCACTCTTGCTCAGGCTGGTCTTAAACTCCTGAGCTCAGGCAATCCACCTGCCTTGGCCTCCCAAAGTGCTGCGATTACAGGCGTGAGCCACTGTGCCCAGCCAGTATCTTCTTTCTTAAAAGCTACACTCCATTTCAGCTACTGCTCCATCTCTTTGCTCCCCTGTACAACAAAATTCCTGGAAAGAGTGTCTTGAGTCCATGCCTTGCCTACCTGTCTCTCTATATCACCACTCCTGGCACCTTTGTACACACCACCTCACAGAAATAGCTCTTGTCCTTGTCACTGATAATACAACATTGTTATACCCAATGATCAATTCTCAGTTTTCATCTCACCTAACCTTTTAGCAGCATGTGACCTAGTTGATCACTCTCCTTCAAAGATACTCCTTTGCCAGTTGGCTTTTGGGACACAATTTTCATTTGATTCTCTTCCCACTTCATTGGCTACAGTTAGTTGTTCCGTCTCACCTCCTTTGCTGGCTCCTCTTCCTCTCCTGAACCTCTAAATACTAGAGAGCTCCAGGGTGCAAGTTTGAACCTCTCCTCATCACTACCTGTATTCACTCTGTTAGTGATCTCATCCAGTCTGAGGGCTTTAAATACCATCATGTTAACAACTGCTAAATTTATATCTGGAGCTAGTGCTTCTTCATTGAATGCCAGATTCTCAAATCAAATTGCCTATTCTGAGTCTCCATTTAGATAACAGGCATCTCAAAACTAGTATGTCTAAAACAAAACAACTGAGTCCCACTTCCTGCACCCCACCTCAAAAAATGTCCTGTCCACTCCCACCCCTCAAAGTCTTCATCTCAATAAATACTGTTTGTAGAGTTGTGGAACCAAAAACCCAGAGTCACTGTCAACTTCTGACTCTTGTGCCCCACATCTAATACTTTGGAGAATTCTTTATATTTGCTTCCACTGCTCTGATTTCCTCAGGATCTTTTCAAATGTCATCTTACTAACAAGACCTTCCTTAATCATTGAATATACAAAAGAAAATCCCACCCACCCTACTTGTACATCCTATCTCCTTTAATTTGTTTTACTTTTATCATGATTTGTCATACAATATATATCCACTTGTTCATTTGTTCACTGTTTCAACTAGAATGATAGCTTCAAGATGACAAGTACTTGGTCCTGCACTAGCTTCTAGTGACCAGCAGAGGGCAAGTGCTTCGGTAATATTTTTTGACTTAATGAGTGAAAAAGAATAGAAAGGAAATAGTGATAATATTGGGGGAGAAGTACTTGAGCAAAATGTTGTGAAGAGGCAAGTCATATGAAGAGCCAGAGGGAAGAGCTGTCCTGGCAGAAAAAATGTTAAGTATAAAACTCCGAAGAGGTGTTTTGACCTTGGCCTTGCAGAGGAACATCAAAGAAAGCTTGTGTCAGGAATTGTATTAGAGAAATCAGAAAGACCATCAACAGCTGGATTAGTAGGACTTCGTAATCCATAAGGATTTTGGATTTTATTCCAAATGTGATGGGGAGCCATTGGAGAGTTGTAAGCAAGAGAATACTCAATCTAGTAATTTTTTTAAAAGATCCCGTGTGCCTAGTGGAGGTTAAGAGTAAAAATGGCAATGCTGAAGGTGGAGACCAGTGAGAAGCTCCATTGTAATACAAGCCCAATACTAGAGCGAATAGGATTTGTACAGAATCAGTAGGATGGGAAACAGCATACAACTTGAGGGTACAAACGACATTTGTTTATTTGGGAAGAGGCACAAAGGGGGAAAAGGGATTCAAAAAATATCTATTGTTTATCCTAAGACCCTGAGTTCATTCAGGCAAATTTAACGGCTCATATTTCTATCAAGTCCATTGAGTAGAAGGATCCTTTAGGCACCTAGCGGTTAAGGAGTTGAGAGAAAAAGAAGGAATCACCTACAGAAGAAGGGAGGGGATGTGGGGAAGAGGGAAAGGAATACTGACAGGAGTTTTTGCAATGTTGAGTGTAAAAGGTACTTCGGGAATAGTCTAAACTCTGGGAGAAGGGGCCACACGGGGCATTTACCGTATTTTCTCTAGACAGTGGAGGGACCGGATACCGGGAGGGACTTTCCCCTTCGGGTGTGTAAATATATGCTGCTGGTTATGTTAACTTTACCGTGGTAGGGTCTTTTTCCTTACGGTGCACCTTACCAGCGACCGGGTCCTCAGAAATACAGGTTTGAGAGTCATCGTCAAGCATCACCCCTGGGGCACTAACGAGATGAGATCACTCTCATTTAGTAGTATCCCCCCGCCCCACCTCTGTAAATCACTGTAGCTAGCGACTTCAAGGGATTTCTATAAACTTCTTTACCACCACCTGCCACCCCCTTCCCCGGCCCAGGACTGCTCATTATCTTTTCTGGGAAGCCACTGAGGAGACAATAAACCTGCAGGCCTCCTAGCGACTTTCCGTTCCGCGCAGCCAGGCCGACCAGCCGCCCGCTGCCCTCCGCTCTCTGGCCCGAACGCCGCCGGGACTCCAGGCGCAGCGCGCGCCCCTCCGCCCGCAGCCCGCGCCCCTCCGCCCGCAGCCCGGAGCCCCCCCGTGGCCCCGCCCACCCGCGCGAGCTTCCCGCGGAGGCGCCCGGCCGCCTCGCCTCCCCCGCCCCGCGCCCGCCAACTCCCGGCTCGCGGCCCTGATTGGCCGCCGCATTCCCGCTCTCCTTCCCGAACCGCCATTTTGAAAATCTTGTTGATTCTAGGGAGCCGAGCGCGCGGCGCGAGCGTCACGCCAGACAGCGGTCCGCGCGCCTTCTCCTCAGCGTCGGCTGCCGCCGCCTCCCGGAGCCTCCTGGTTCCCTCGCGCGCCAGGCCCGCGGCGGCCGGGACCCGTGGTGAGGGCTGCGTCTGGGGGCAGGAGGCCCGGTCGCCCCCGTTGAGGCCGACGAGGGAGGGACGCGGCCATTTGGACGGCGGCCTGGGGCGGGGGAGGGGACGTGGGGCTGCGGGCGACTAGGGCCGACCCGGGACGGCGCAGGCTTGCGGGCGCGTGCGCGGACGGGGGGGGTGGCGGGAGGGCGGGCGCGGGTTCCCGCCTCGGGGAATTCCCGGACGGCGGGCGGGGCCCGAAGGAAGCAGCGCTGCTGTCCCAGCTGCAGGAGGAGGCAACTTTAAGGTCGGGTTTCCCGCGCTCTCCCGCTCCCGGGGGCTGGGAAGGGTCGCATCGGTCTCGGAGGCCGCCAGAGCACGGAGACCGAGACGTCCGCTTCCTCCCGGCCCGCAGGTCCACAGTATGTCTTCCTCAGCCCCCGCTGCGGAGGGAGAGGGAACCCCCGCCCA
>CAUYRH010125339.1:0-19649 GCA_963574655.1 Perodicticus potto | reverse complement strand
TACCCTCACATTAACCTGAAATAAAAACAAAAAAAGAAATTAATTTTCTTAAAGCATTCTCTTTAAAACATTCTTCTATATATGTTTGCTAGTAGAACACAGGAAAATGGTATATTGCAGAAGGTAGGTAGATCACGGTTGCAATTAAACAGAGAGTACATGCAAACTAATTAGCACCATCCCTATCACATAGTGAATTCTCAAAAATTATGAACAGTTATTGATACTAATTATTCCAATAAAAAATACCAACTTCATTTGCTGTGTGACTTAAAGTGAGTTTCCTAATCTCTCCTAGCACTGAGCTCTCATAATGAAATCTATTTAATGTAATATACAAATGGGGAAAGTTGGTATAAAGATCAAATGAAATGACTTATATCATATAGTATAGTATCTGAATATTCTGTGCCACATAACTAAACAGAACTTTATATATTTTTGTATCATTCAGACATTTAATGTGTGATCTATATGAGCTTGGCATGAAAGATCTAAATGCTTACTGGACTGTAAGATTAAAGAGAGTTTCTAAGACAACAGGTCTGTTGTTAGGCAGAGTAGGTTTCAATTTGTCAGCAAACTACTACTTTTGATGCTTCTTCAGTCTTTACTAAGAAGTAAACCATAATTGAAAGCCTTTCCAAGATTTTAAATGTTGATTTTCATTAGTGTTTTCTGTTGTGTGTGCTCTAGAATTAGCTCAGAGGAAAAGGATGAAATTGGAAGGCATACAAATTATTTTGACTTTTAGATGATCCTCACAAAAATTTCAAAGGCTAAGAGAGGAGAAAATGGTGCAAGCTGTTCCCTGACCTGGTAATTAGTGGCCAGTAACTGCACATTTTCTCCTTACTTTAATGATCATTAGATATTTCAATGTCAACTGTGTATTAAATACTACACCACATAAGACTGCAGAAGTAAAAGTCCCTGACCTTAAAGAATTTAGAAGTGACTGGGATCACTGGGTGCGTACTATTTAGACAATAATAAATAATATAAAGTAACGTGAAATTGAGCATTATATTTATTATATTTGGTAGTACAGAATATGGGTAAGGGTTGAGAGACGCCATCCTTAGCTTCATGAGCAATGGAGTGGAAAGTGAAAATTTAGTTATGCTGGAAGTGGGTCCTGAGTTCATTGATTTAATTTTAATAAGCAGAAGCAAAAGGAAAATATTTGTTCATTTTATGTATGTATTTAATAAGCACTTATATAGGACTAGGATATGCCAGGCATTGTTCTAAGCAACTCGTTTAATCCTCATAAGTTTATCATCCCCATTATAAAGTTGAAGAAAGTAAGGCACAAAGTACTAGGTGGTTGGTTCAATGTGCACAGAGATGTGGAAATTAGAATATATGTTTCCCTTAATAAAATGAATGTAATCTTGACTAGATGAACTACACATATGCTAATAAGAAATAAGTTTGCATGTAGTACACAAATATGCTATCAAGGACTTTAAAAATCAAGCAGAGAGATTTGGATCACTGAACATTTTTGAGCAGTAGAATAAAATGATGAACAATAGTATTTTAAAAGGTATGTTTAGCAGCAATGTGCAAGATGAATAGTACAGGACACTGTTTAATGGGACAAGTTGTTATGGTATGGAAAGGTCGGTCACAGAAGGCAGCTGAAAGCTTCTTTAGTAATCCAGGTATGATATAATAAGATCTTGAAATATCATGTTGATGAAAATAAATAAACTGATGTCAGTAAAAAATAAAGGAAAAATTTAACAGAAATTATTAAATAACCTTAGCATGGAAGATGAAAAAAAAAGGAGGGTCAGGTCATGGGTCTGAGTATCAGTAACTAAGAAGATGTTTGTTGTAGCTCTGACAGATAAGGATGGTCAGAAAAACACTCTATTAATTATTGTAGTAAATGGTCTGCTAGTGACTTGGAGCCATGTACTTTTCTTCCCCCTGTCTGTCTACCTCTCCTGCGTTGTCTCCTTAGTTGGCTTTTGGAGACGTAGCTTTCCCAGTTTTATTGCCCTGGAGAATTGAGCCCAGAGATGGAAGGAACATCCTGCACTGCAGATCCAGGAATTCTCAAAGCTGAAAATTTGGCTTAAAGACCATATCCCATGATTGTATACTGTACCACACACCTGAGACACTTTGAGTACATTCTTGATGGACAGTATTAGGCTCAAATTGCCAATTAAAGTTGTGCACTCAGCCAAAGTAGATTTAACTTCCATATTTTTTGATTGGATTTTTGCAACATTTCACTATTTTCTCTAGTCTATTCATTGGCTCGTGTTCTCTTTTTATATTCATTTGGTGGCAAAAGGTGACTTAACTATTTATTCATTAGAAGAAAAGAGGCTTTGAAAAGTATCATCACCAATATGGTTTCGTTTGCAGCCATATAATGAGTGAGGTTAGTTCATTTATAAAATAGTCTGTTAAAACATATTTCATACCTAATATCTAATGAATAATGAATGATTTTGGAACAAAAAGTCTTTAAATGCTGTCTTTCCATTCTACAGACCATTTAGTAAAAATAATTTTCTTACAAATAAGCTTTTCCTCTGCTATTCTCTACCTTTAAGCTTGTTGTCTGCTTTGTCGATAATGCTTGATAAACAGTGCTCAGAAATTATGTGGGCTATTGGTTTTCATTCTATGTAAGAGAGATGATTTCTGCATCACCTGATGATTGTAAAAGAACACTAAATTAATTAATAGTAACAAACAAATGTTATGGGAGTCAATATATTGTTTTATTTATCTAGGTTACTCACATGAATATAATAATAGACACTTCTAAAAGTCCTCTCCTAACATTGGCTTCAGATTGGGGAATATTTGGTCAAAATTTGTGATAGTTATTTCAATTATGTTTTTCAAAAAATTACTTCAAGAGACAAAAGTAAGATGAAAGGCCTATATTGAATAGTGTCCCAGCCTAAATTACCAAGACAGGTGTACTTCAAATCACAATAACATCTTACTATTTTGCTTTCTTTTCAGGCTTGATAATGAAATATGATTAGTTAGTTCACTTTGATGTTTTCCTTTTCAGTTTCAAGGTCCACTTAGTATTATGCCTTTAAGTATTGGTGTTTCCACAGTGACCCGCACTGACTTGTGATTTAGGGATAAAATATGATGAAAATATTTTTATTCCTTTATATAACCTATTTTGTATTTGCCTGTAGTTCAGAGGTTCCATGCAAGCTAATGGATATAGGTACCTAAGACACAGAAATAATGCATTGTAGTAGAATTGGTAAATCTATCCTTTGAAAATAAAATCTACTTCCGTAAATCATCTTCTATATGTTGTTGAAACTGAGCAAGTTCCTTTCCCATCACGGGTAAAGGAAAAGGAAAATGTTATTGCCTTGAGGGATCACAGCTAAGGTCTCTATAGTTTTGCTTTTGGGTGGTCTGTAGTTGAAATAGAGTTTTTTAGACTTTCTTTAATTCTGCCTTTCTGTGAAACTCTCTCACTTATAAGACTAGCCTACTCTCCATAAAAACTTTTCTTATACAAAAGGGTAAGGTGCAATCTTTGTTTAAGAAACATAAAGTGGGAAGAATGTGACATTTAGATCCACAGTAAGTAAAGGGATGGAAACTAAGCTTGTTGCCAGCAAATGCATTAGGAATGCATTTCTCTTCAAGTGATATTTATCAAGTGTCCATATATACATGGCGCCATACTAAGCATTATACCATACAAATTAAATATATGTGGTCCCTGCTATCTACCAGTTTACATCATTATTCAAATCAAATCCTGTAGCAGAGTGCTTAAAAGGGCAAAATAAGATCATAAAGGTTATATCTCTCTCTCTCAAGAATTACTTATTAAGGTTTCTCTTTATGTGCTGGACTAGGTGGGAGATGCAAAAGTGACAAGGGCATTTTTGGTGTCTTTTCTCTGCTAATGATTTGCCAAAAATGTCTATGTATCTGAGATTTTAACTAAAAATTCCATAAATAAATTATTTCTGGTTAGTACCAGCAACTAAGAGAAGTCCATTTTTCTGGAATCTTTGAACTGACTGCTTGAAAAAACAACTTCCTCCATGCATATTCCCCCAGAATCTGAAGCACATTTATTCACTTCTATTAAAACCCAAGTAATAGCCAAGTTCAGCAGCTCATGTCTGTGATCCCAGCACCAAGAAGCTGCAGTGAAAAATAGTTTGAGACCAGGAAATAGAGAACAGCCTAGGCAACACAGTAAGACTCCTCTTATAGAGGGAGAGAGAACTTAGTTGGGCATGGTGGCATGTCCCTGGAGTCCCAGCTACAAAGAAGGCTGTAATGAGAAAACCCCTTGGGCCAAAGAGTTTGAGGTTGTTGTGGACTATGATTATGTCAGCGTACTTCAGCTTGGGTGACATAATGAGATTTTCTCTAAAAAACACAAATCCAAAGTGATAAACATTGTCAGGTTCTTTGTTCATCAAAACTACAGACTTATGCATCTTCTAGATATGTTACTAAGTTACTAGTAAGTTACTTTAAGTGGTAATGAGATATCGTATTATGGAAGAGCTCAGACTGAAAGTTAGAAGGACTGCATTTTAGTACTGATTAAACAGTTAGCTAACTGCAGGAGGTAGATTCATATTTAAACATTAATATCATATGAAAATTAATAAATTGGAGTTGAATACTTTACAGTTTTACTATTCCATGGGACTACATGTGAAATAACCATTATTGGAGGGTCGTGCAATGATCAAAGAATCAGTTTAAAAAAATGTCTATTTCTTCATTCTATCTTATACTGTCAATGCCTTCTCATTTTATGTACTCTGTAAAATAGGACATAACCACTTTTGAAATCAAATATTGATGTAATAAACAAGTAATATGATTAAGATTGAGAACTATATACTACAATCCCAATAGAAAAAAACAGTTACTTGTTCAAGCATAATAATTGAAGGAACAACTGAATACATAGGATCTAGTTTTGTATTCTGGCCAAATAACATAATTCCAAGGGCAAAACAGTGAAGGCTAGAATATCTGACCAAAACCTTTAGAAGTAATTTTCTTTTGCTTTTAGGAAGAGGAAGAGAATGACATCTCACCTCATTTTTTCTTTCCTTTAAGATGTCATAGTAAGTGGGAAATGGGAAGAGTCCAGCTGGAAAACTTTCACTAAATCTTGAAAGAAAGCAACATGTTTAAAATGAAGGCATATAGAATGGTCTATTTAAAGAATACAATACAAGAAACTTTACTCTCCGAAATATGATAATCTGAAGGAAATTGACCAATATTTAGAAGCACATCACCTTCCAAGACTTAATCAGAATGATATGGAAAAGTTGAACTGGCCAATATCAAGTAATGAAATAGCATGAACTATACAAAAGTTCCCTAAAAAGAAAAGCCCTGGACCAGACGGCTTCACGTCAGAATTCTACCAAACCTTTAAAGAAGAACTAGTACCTATATTACTAAACCTCTTCCAAAATATTGAAAAAGATGGAGTAATACTCAACACATTTTATGAAGCGTGCTCATCATTTTAGAACCATAATTTAGTTTAAGAGAGAGTGTGTTAGAAGAAGAACCTTCTAGAACCACATATTTTATGTGTCTATAATCCAGAAATGTTTTAAATTTAGGGAATCTAATTTGTCATATTAATATATTACCAAAAACGATTATTTCCTTGGAATTTGGAAATGTTTCTGATAAAATTATAATAGTTATTCTTAAAAGAGTCTGTAAGGGAAAGATAGATGGACATATCTTAATATTATATGTAATATATACATATATCTATATAATGTCATAAAATAGTAATAGTTTTACTAGAATGTTTGTTAGTGGCCAAATACTAGAAACCTTCTCATTAAAGTAAAATATAAAAAGAAGTGTGCAGATAACTATAATTGTTTTTAAACAATGCATCTGAGGCACTAGTGAACATATTTAGGAAATTCAAATGGAATAAAAGTAAATGCTGATATGAAATGATTACTGATTTCCTCAATATGTATATATACCTAGGATATCCAAGAAAAACAATTATGGAACTACTTCAACTCAGAAGATAATTATATTAGTTGAAGAGGGAAAAAAAATTATTTCCAATAAGCACAGGGTTTGTGTATGTATGCATGGTTATGATCCATTCATCCACGTCTACTTTATGCCACTTCCAAACTGTCTTTCTTCCTGTAGTGTTATAGTAAGTCAGATGATGTAACTTCTGTACTTTTTTCCTCCGAAAATAGGTTTGACTATTTAAGGTTCTTTGTTTTCTCATATAAATTTCATTAAATCTCTAGCTAAATTTGGGAAGATTTATCAACTTAATTCCAGGCTGTCCAATCCATGTATCATTTATTCTTATTTATTCACATTTTTCTTTTTTAATCAGTGTCTTATATTTTTTTAAATAGGTACCATCTTTATTTCTTTTAAAAAATTATTTCATTTATTATTTTTGAGACAGAGTCTAACCCTGTTGCTCAGCCTAGATAAATTCCAGTTTTCTAATTATTAAATTATCAGGTTACAGAAAATGCTATCAACTTTTACATATTGACTGTGTATTTTAGAATATCAGTAAATTCATTATTAATTCCAGTAGCTATCTTCGGAATTTACTTTGTAGGCAATAGCTGATCAATGGATAAAGATAATAATTCTTCTTTTCTTATCTATATACTTTTAATTTATTTTTTATTCTTGCTTCATTGCATGATAGATTTATCAGTATGATATTAAATAGAAATTGTGAGAAGATATTTATATCCATGTATAATAATAGGAGTTAACAATTCAGTTATAAGTCTATATTTAAGTGTAGGTTTTCTTAGAATCTTTGCATCAAAATATGGATTTTTTTTCTGCTTTCATGTTGGTGAGGTTTTAATCATTAGTGAATGAGGTATTAGGTTAAATGCTTTTTCTGCATCTATTGAAACAGTTAGTTTTTTACTGATAATTGTGTCGATATGCTTGAAATTGTTGAATGATTGCAAATCGTGGTGATTTGCTTTGATTGGTATTAAGATGTTGAACCAACCTTCTGTAGGTTGGATAAATTCTATTGAGTCTTCCTGTATTACATTTTTATATGTACATTGCTAAATTTAATTTGCTCATATTTTGTTATGAATTTCTGAATCTATATTTCATTGAGATCGCTAGAAGTTTTCTTCTCTTATAAACTCTTTGCATTTGTATTAAGGCAATACTCATTTCATAAAATAAATTGGGAAGTGTTTCTTTCTCAATTTTCTAAAAGTGTATTTACAGAATTGTTGCTTATTCCTTAATTTTTTGATAGAATTTATCAGTTAAGCCATCTAAGCTTGGTCGCCTCAAGCCGTGAGTTAATTACTTAATAGATATAGTGCTCTGCAAGTTATCTAATTCTTAGGGAATAAACTATGGCAGTTTATATATATATATACATATATATATATATATATATATATATATATTTTTTTTTTTTTTAATGTTGGAAATTCATTGAGGATATGAAGAACCAGGTTACATTGATTGCGTTTGTTACATAAAATCCCTCTTATCATTGTGTCCCACCCCCAAAAGGTGTGTCACACACTGTGAAATCCCACCCCCCTCCCTCCTTCGTTCTCTTTGCTCTCTCCTTTCCCCACCCCACACTGTGTACTAGGTCATTACCTGTCCTCATATCAGAATTGAGTTCGTAGGATTCTTGCTTCTCCATTTTTTTGATGCTTCACTAAGAACAATGTGTTCCACTTTCATCCAAAAAGCAAATAGACAACTTACACAATGGGAAAGATGTTTGCTTATTTTGATTATGACAGAAACTTGATAATGAGGATCTACAGAGAACTCAAAGTAAGCAACATAAAAAGAGCCAAAAAGCCCTTACATCAATAGCAAGAGAGATTAATAGAAACTTCTCTAAAGAAGACAGACTAATGGCTAACAAGCATATGAAAAAAATGCTCATCATCTCTAATTATTAGAGAAATGCAAATCAAAACCACCCTGAGATATGATCTAACTCCAGTGAGAATGGCCCACATTGCAAAATCTCAAAACTGCAGATGCTGGCATGGATGTGGAGAGAAGGGAACACCTTTACACTACTGGTGGGACTGCAAACTAGTGCAACCTTTTTAGAAGGAAGTATGGAGAGCCCTCAAAGAACTCAAACTAGATCTCCTATTTGATCTTGCAATCCCATTTCTGGGCATCTACCCAGGTAGTTTATGGTTTTTAAGGAATTTCCATTTCATCACTGGTGTCAAAATGTATTGGCAAAAATAGATTGTTAATTTTTCATTATTTTCCCTTAATGTCTTTAAGATCTGTAGAAATTTTATCTCTCTCATTTCTGGTAATTTATAGTTAGGATTTTATATACTTTTTAAGAAAATCAACTTTGATGGAGATTTATCATCACTGTCACTCTCTTATTATGATTAAAGAAGAAGATTTCAAATTCACTGACTTTTTAAAATGTTTTTCTTCTTATAATCTTACTGATGTCTACTTTTACATTTATTACTTCTCTTCCTCTGCCTGGATTGAATTTAATTTGTCTTTTTTATTTTCTTGTTTTCTAAGGTGAATTTTATTTTTTAATTTTGATGCATTGACCATTAAAGGATTAACCTTTTATAGTTTATCTCTGTCTTATATTTGTCCATGTCATGGTGTTACATCTTGAAATTTCTGTTCATGTTGAATGAAGTGTGGGATATGAGCTGAGTCTGCAAGAATTTTTAGCAGGACCTTTTGTGCAGAGGCTTCTTTTGTTCCTTGAAGCCACTAAATCACCTTTTCCTCTCTTTCTCATCCTCTTCTTCCTCCACTTCTTCCTTTACTTCTTTGGCCTGAACTTCCTTATGTGATTTACAATGGAAAACATTTTTTTTCTTTTAAATTATTATAGCTGAAAAGAAATTGGCATTATACTATTGGATATGACTAGGTTTGTCCTTGGGTTTTCCAATGCTCTTAGTTTTCCAAAAGAGAAAAGAAACTATAAATATTTGTCTTATGGCTCACCCTACCTTTCAGACTGATGGCTGTAATGGAGCTTTGTCATGATCATCTTCGCTTTGCCTCCTGCCATGAAGAAATACCCTATTACATTTGGCAGCTGCAGGGTCATTTTAATATCTTCTTCCATTTGGCCTCATTGATTCTGAAATGGCTTAAAGCAGATTCTGCACGTGTACTCAGGCTTTAAGTTTTCCAACACCATAACAGATTTTATATCCATTTAACATTTTCATTCATCTCTATCATTCAGAGTTTGGGAAAAGAGGATCTAAATCCTTACCTTCAAGTTGTCATTTTTTTTCTAGCAGTATAATTTATCTCGTTTAGATGTCTCAGTATCAAACACAAATATCTACTATTGGTCTATGCCACATTAATACGCTGACAGTCCCAGGAGCTACTTAGGTTCATGGGACTATTTTATCTTGCTGTAAATTGTGCTGTGCTGTGTTTCCAGCCTGTCACTTCTCAGCATTCACTGTGTCTCCCGACAACTGTCAATCTTCTTCTACTATTTTTCTGATGCTAATGTACTGAAGGATTAGAGAACAGATATTAAATTTGTCTTTCTTCAAATAAGTTTCACAAATGCTTTCAGACTAAAGAATATTTTCTTTAACACAAACTTCCATGTGTATTTGTTGTGGTTTTAAAATAGTATACATTTTTTGCTTGTTCTTTTATGACTGTTACAATGTGAGGTTTTGACCAAGAACTAAGTCCTGGTTTGTGGACGTGTTACACTATAGTTCTTAGTTATAGTCCCAAGTAAGCAACCAATAAAGCTACTGGTAAAAAGTACTAAAATAAAAACAGCAGAAATACTGAGGACGTTGGCTTAACACTAATATATCCAACATGAATGTTCAAACCAATAGCAATCAGTGGAGGACCTTTTACACATAAACAATTTCATCAGCTAAATTTGATTTAACTGAACAATCTTAGAATTCTTTATTACGTACTGTCATCATGCCACATTATGCTAGAAAATGGGAACACAAAGATAAAAAAATATATATCTGTATCTTGTGACCAGCTTAACTCTAGTGGACACCTAACAATTAAGACACAGAACAGTGAGGAAAGATCTGCAAAGGGCTTATGGGAACACAGACAAGAAGACAATTAAATTATGAGGAGGACATGGTAACATTTGTTTTCGAAACTTATGTCTGAAATTTCAATAGGTAGAAAAGAAAAGAGATTGAGAAGGGCAACTCAGAGCTTATAGAAGGCAGAGAATTGTGAACAGTGTAAAGCAAATAGCTGGATGAAAGACTGGAATTGTGGATAAGGAACTGTAGTATCTTTTGACGTTTTTATTTTTTTTTTTTAAGAAACATAAATCTGTGTTTTAGAATGAGATTTGAAAAGATATGGAAAGTGAATTATATTAGCAAAGTAATATGATCATAATCTCATCTGCAATCTGAATTCCCTCTTGTTGCATATCTATAACGTTGCATATTAATAGGCTCCAAAAATTAAGACATGGACATCTTTTGGGCTCCCTAAATAGAGCCTACTGTACATTGAAAATAATTTTTTTCCATTTAATTGAATTAGTTAATTTAATATAGGCAAAACTTTTAAAATATTGTTGTCATTTGAAATAATACAATTTGGGGTAATATTTTACAATACTCCAAAAAAAGATTTATAATTCTAACACATATTATCTGTGCTTATTATGTTTATGATAATTATAATCCAACATTTTATTGTTAGTCTAGTTGCAACGTATTCACATGTTGCCAAAGTGAAACTTCTATTCCATTACTGGTTTATAAAATCAATTTAGTACATTGCAACCATCATTTTAAAAATTATATTGTAGCAGAATAAGTAGAAAATAATGAATCATAATCAAAAAGAATAGAGTGGAATACAATATAAAATATATTCTCTTTATTATAAGAGAATATTCTGTGAAGCTTTTATGTATGTGTGCTTTAGTTTTCAATAATTGTATTTCTTCTCACTATAGGATATAGTCATTGTAGTTTCAAAAATTATCATAGATTGTAAGATAACATTATATCTTATATAATCACTTAAAAATTCTTTCCATTGACAAATATAACTATAAACCTCTTTGTAAGGTAAATTTTCTGATCATTCTGCTCTGTCTCAGCTGTCTTTGGATAAGGAAGGTATCGTATAGGTACCTTTGCTCTTTGCTTCTTTCAGACAGCATGGGGAATCTCTGGACCACCTGAGCAATCTCCACTGAGCAATTTTCACATAGTTCACACCTAATGGGGATAATACAAACATTCTGGGTTAAAGACACAGTAATTTTGGCCTGAAATGCACAAAGCAAACTTGGTAACTAAAAAGTACGTACCCCTGTAATATTTGAAATTTTAAAAAAAGTCACCATAAAGATAGCAATGGTCACCTGTGTTGACATTGTGTTAGTGTTAGGAAAGCAAAATATAGGTACCTTGATCACAAAAATGTTATCTGAATTTTGTGGCAAATGTTATATTGCTTAAAGGTGATGCTTATTATTTCTGAACTCCTATTTTTTTTTCAGAAGTAAGCAGTAAGTAATCCACGAGAGACATTGAACAATTACCTGTCTATATAATCATGGCACATAGGGCACAAAAACATCATTACTTTATCATTTTCCTGATAATTGTAGGAGAATACTGAGGCCAGGCCTCACAAAGGCATAGTTAAGGATAATAATGAGGCAGACAATAAATGACTAATAAAAATATTTTTCTGATGTAATTGCCAACACAGCCTCTTTCCAGATTTACAAGGTGGTCATCTGTTTACTCATTCATGCAGCAAGTGCTTATTAAGTACCTGCTGTATACCAGCATGAGGCTAAGTTATAGGGTCAAAAATGTAAGATGCAACCTGCGTAGATTTATAATGCGTGTACAATATCATACGCTTGCTCATTCAGTAGAACTTTGTAAAATAATTTTTGATGGAGATTTTCAAATTGGTCTCAAGAAATTTTGTAATCCGCTCTCTCTTCACTTCTCTTCTCCTCCTCCTCTCCCCCCTGTCCCCCCGTGTCTCTCTCTCCCCCATTTCTCTCTCTGTCTCCCCCCCCTCCTTAATGCTGCTCTGCAGCTTCCCCACCAATAAAGACCCTTCGTACAAAAAAAAAAGAAATTTTGTAATCCTCATGAGACTATAATTATGAGAATTTTGACATTCTGGTCTATTAGTTCTTAACTCTTTTTAACAGCAGACTTATTGAGATATAATCCACGTATCATAAACTGCAACTTTTAAAGTGTGAGATTCAGGGTTTTTTTGTGTTAGTATTTCATTTTTCTTTATTTTTTGTGTTTTAGCATTAATATTTCATAATGTTGTGAAACCACCACCTCCGTTTGGTTCCATAATATTTTCATCATACCAAAAAGAAATTTCATGTCCATTAGCAATCGTTTCCCACTTTTCCCCAATCCCTGCCCTTTGTAGTCATGAAGCTACTCTCTGTCTTTATACATTTTTCTCTGCTGGACATTTCATATTAATGAAATAATAAGAAATATGTAGACTTTTGTGTCTCCATTCTTTTTTAAGAACAATGTTTTCCGGGACCATTCATGTTGTAACATGTGTACGTGCTTCATTCTTTTTTATCATTTAATAATATTCTATTGTATTAATATATCTCATTTCCTTTGACCCTTTATCCATTGATGCACATTTGAATTGTTTTTACACTTTGGCTTTTATAAATGATTATGCTATGAACTTTTCACGTCTAGACTTTTGTCTTTTAATCATTGAAATCTAGACAAATGAAAAATTCCAGAATTGATTCAACTTATCTGGATTTATGTATGTATACCGAACGAAGTAGAGTTTTCATATGTTTTGACTGTTTTTATTGCAAACTTCATATCTCCTTTAAGCAATTTTTTATGGACATTTTCCTTTTTTCTCTTTCTATTTTTTTCTTGAGATATTTCTCTCCATAGGAATTATATCAACTTTATATTATTTACATTTACAGCCATGTGCCACTTAACAATGGGAATATATTCTGAGAAGTGCAGTGTTAGAATATTTCATAATTGTGCAAGCATCATGGATTGTCCTATGAAACTTAGATGGTATACAACTACTGCACACCTAGGCTATATGATTTTGCCAATTACTATTGTAGGAAATTGTAACACAAGGGATTGTGTATCTAAACATATCTAAAAACTGAAAATGTACAGTAAATACATTTGCAAAAATTTGAGTGGAACTGGGGACCATTATTAAGTGAAGTATCTAAAGAAGGGGAAAAAAACAACACCACATGTACTCACTATTAAATTGGAACAAATTGAAGAGCACACATGTGCATTGAGAGAAGTGAAACTCTATGGGAATAAAATGGTAGGGTGAAAACCTACCTAATGGGTACAATGAACACTATCTGGGTGACAGGCATACTTATAACACGGACTCTAGCATTATAAAAGAGATCAGCAGTATTTTGTACGTAATTGTAGAAATAATGAAGAAGAGTTGTAAAATTCCATGTGAGAACATTCAGTATTTAATTATAAGTGATTTTATTTACATTATATTCAGGCAATGGGTTTAATGATCTATTTATAAAGCCATACTAATTTTCTCTGCTTAACGTAATAGTGAAACAATTCTGTAAACGATAAAGCAAAGAAATAATATAAAAGTTCCATCTTGAATTAAAATTAATTCTTTGTTTAATAAGTTATATGTTACTGAGAGATATTATGTTAAAATATTTTGATCTATAAGTACTAACATTTTTGCATGGCTTAAATAATGAATGCTTGATAGCTACTTATTTTTAACCTAGTTAAGAAAGAATTATTATTCTTAAATAAAGATAAATTAAACTAACAGTAAAAATGAGCCACCTTAAAAATTTCCCATTATGGATTGCTTTCTTCAAAGATGTCAACATCACTTTTCTCAAATAATTTAACATTCTATCAACAAGAAAATAATTTTATTTCATAAATAGAATTTGTAATAAATAATCCATTGTGAATAAATTTTAAAAGAGAATACAATATAAAATTCAGTGCATTTGAATAGAATAAGGTTATTATGAATACTTACCAATTGAATATACTACTTGAAAACAAAAACAAATGACTGAACTTGAACAAAACTCTACATACGTTTTTATCTTGACAAAGAAAGAGAGAAAGAGATATATGCTTAAAGAGCAAAAATTTTTTTAAAACCTTGAAAAAGTAGAACATATATTTTGGAATGTTAATATCAGAACAAGGAAAAATTAAAGGGAAAAAAACCAAAAATTAAAAGAAAATTGAAAATGTATTGTTGATAAGAGTAAAACCCATCGGATCATTTTGTCTTTTACCTAATAGTACTTTCTTATTTTAGGACCAATTAGTAAATATTTGTTGCACAAATAAATTTATGCTATAAAGTAGATAGAAACTTTTGCAAAATAGCTACACAGTTAGAAATGCAAAAATAGTCAAAGTCTTTATTTCATCCATCTAACATGGCTATGGATACAGAAAATAAGTTCTGAAAAATTTTATTAATAATATTAGTATATTAATGTGTTTAATAATTTTGAAATCAGAAAATATTTATAGACAATAAATCCTATTTCAGGTATCCATGGGTCATCTTCAAATTACTTATTTTGTTTTATTCCTAGAATTAAATTCGCAAATGTAGAATTTTACTTGTTTTATACATTGTAAGCTAAGACTATACAGTGCCACAGAGCCAGAATTAACAACAGAAGTTTAAATAATCACACAAACAAATAAGGAAAATATCTAACATCAAATGAGAATATTCCCCTAAATAATATCTTGGTAAAATAATCAATTAAAGCAAAACTAAACAATGATTAACTATAGATTTCAAACAAATTTTATAATATAAACAAGTAAATTACATTTCTATAGAAATAGAATTTTGGAAAATATAATTATGAAACAAATTCTATTTAAAAATATGCCAATAATGACAGAGTAAGTACCTATATATAAACTACTTTCATACATAAAATGCAATATTTGGACCTAGCACAAAAACCTTTTACCCACAGGCACTCCAGAACAAACAGAAGCAGACAGTTTAAAATGGGAAGATACAAGTCAGGGCAAAGAGTTAAACTGAGTTCAAGTTTTGTGGATTCAGCCTGAGATTTTGGTACGCAGTGCACAGTGGGGGTACAGATGAAAAAGAAAAAAAACCCGGGGAGAAGAAAACTGTATAGTATAGCTCTGAGATAAGTCAATTTTTTGTTTTCTTTTATGAAAAGATCTTTTATGCCCTCATTCTGGAATCAATCTCCATTCTTTACAATAAATGATTTTTATTCATCTATCTTCACATTTATTGGGTCTTTTCCTTTTTAGCTTCCACTTGTTAAATATATCTAGTGATTTAGGGGTTTTTTTGCATTGCATTTTTTTTTTTGTATCTAGAGCTTCTCTTTCGCCCTTTTTTAAAAATTAATATTTCTGTGGAGAATTCTTATCTTTGGATTTCTTTGAGTCATTCCTCTCAGGACTAACCTAATTGATTTTCTTTTCTTTTGAGAGTCTATCATGCTATTTATCTTTATAGGTGATGTACTTTTGGATTTTATCTTGGGCATATTTTATTTTTCTCTGAAGATATTGTTTCTTTTAGTGGTCAATTATTTTGGTTGCTCTTGGGTGGCAGGGTCATGTTGAGTAATACCTACAGTATTAATACAGATCACTTGTGTAGGCATTCTTTGAGTCCTTTGTCTGCCCTTGTTATTCTGAAGATAGTCATATCTGTATACAAGAAATCCTAAAGAAAGTTTTCAACTAATAACAAATGATACAGGTGGAAACCTGGATCTTCAAAAAGGAGTAAAAGCTTTGGTAATCATAAATATTATTATTGTAGGTGATTTATTCATGATACATATGGATATTTTAAAGCAAAATATATAACATTGTTTTGTGATAATTATGATGTATGCAGCAGTCATACATATAAAGAATAAGGACTATAAGGAATCTGGGAAGTTCCAAAATTCTTACATTTTAAGGGAAATTTTATAATATTACTGGGATCAGCATTGTGAGAAGTTATAAATATTTTAATCCTGAGGCAACTACTAATGATAATGCAAGGAGATATATTAAGTTATTATAGAAAACAAATACAATTATTAAATATCTTGAATAATTATGAAATATATTCAAGTAATCATATTCAAATATATTAATAACTATAAAAAGAAACACAAAAACTAAAAACAAAAGAAAGAATAGATAATAATAAACTTGTAGTCACAAACTCAAACACACTAATGATTATATAAAATATTAATAGATAAAAACAAAAATTTAAAAACAGATTTTCAGAATGTATAAAAATATTCAGCTGTATAATATTTAAAATAATGCACTGTCAATATTTTTAAAAATACAGATTAAATTAAATGACTATGGTTTAGGTGCCACTCGTTTCTACAGCTTTTTAAAATGACACACTTTGAACAAAATGAAAGATAGAAGTGCCGAAAAACTTGAAAAAGTAAGCCAAAGCAGGATAACTGTGGGAGGAAGTCCAGAACTGGCACAGCTAACATTGGTTAAGAAGTTCTAGGATAAAAAGGCTTTTCTACTCAATGTAACAAAGAGGTCAGTGTAGCTCCAACTTGCATATGGATTTAATGAAATCCTAATTAATCCTCTGCCAATTTGTTAAAGTGAGAAAACTTCCAGTAACATTTATGTGAATATGCAAACGTCCAAGAAAAACCAAAACACCCCTGAAACATGATCAAAGTAGGACACTTTGACTTTCTGACTCTGATTAAATAATATAAACTAAATTTATTCTCTTTCCTGAAACAACTAATTTACAATCAATCTCTGATATATTAGAAATAAATAAGGTGAAACATGCAAATGCCTAAGCTTACTAACTGAAGAGAATTTACAGATTCTTATGTGGCAAGGAAGATCCAGGCTTAGACTGTCTGTTTCCTTAAGGAGAAGGGCATCTAGAGAGGCCAAAGCAGCAAAACTCACAGGACAGGAGGATACTGAAGACAGAGAGCTTCCTAAAGGAAAAATTCTGGAGATTTGAAAGGGTTCTCCTTAAATGTTCACCTGAATAATGGTGAGCATACCTATGTTAAAAAAATAAAACCCGGAAAAGAAGCTTCTGGAAACAATAGAGGAAATAACCTCTGAATTTCAGACACAACCAGAAATACTGCCTCTGCCCACCACCGAAACTAGAAAAATTCAAAACTGACAGTACATTAAATAGAATACTAAGAAGCATCTTATCCTAGCAGTGAAAAGAAGTAGCGTAGATTACATACTGTTCTGCTCTTGCTCCCAAATCCATACAGTAAGATTCAAAAGGGTCAAAATTTTTCTAGTAACTTAAAAGCATTGCTAAACAAAGCATAAGAATATCTGTAGGAATTAATAAGTATCCAGCACCTAGTGGGGTAAAAATCACAATAACGGGCCTTCAGTAACTATTACCAGCCATGTAAAAAAGAGGGAAAAAACAACCCACTGAGAAGAAACAGAGACAAGGTTAGATGTAATAATAAAGGTAGTAGAAAAAGACTGAACAGTACTTACAACTACATTTCGTAAGTGAAAAGCTAGAGAAACAAAATTGAACATGTTAAATAGAAACAAAAATTATAAAAATACTAAAATAACACTTTTTTTTTCTTTTAAGGTCTTGTTATGTTGCCTAGGATGGCTTTGAAATTTGGGGCTCAAGTTATCTTTCCATCTCAGCTTCCAAATAGCTGGGGCTACAGGTGTAGACCATTGCACCTGGCTTCCAAATCAACATTTTAAAAATAAAAAAAAAATATTAGATCTCAATTCAAAATATTTACATTGATGACAGATTAAACATTTTATAAAAACAACTCACTAATGAAGTTAAAGACACAAAATATAACAAAATTAAATAAAAAGTAAAAACTGGACAGAAGTAAAGAGAGCATTTGTAATCTCTTAGTCAATGCCAAGTACTCAAACATATGTATCTTTGGGGCCCCTGAAGGAGAGAAGAAATGAGGAGATAGTTATTTGAATGAATATTGCCAAAATATTTTCATATTTTTTTCTTTTGGTATTATTTATTCATTAATTCAGTTATTTTTATTGTTTGAGATTCATTGATGGTACAAAGTATTAGGTTACACTGATTGTGTTTGTTAGGCAAAGTCCCTCTTGTAATTGTGTCCCACCCCCAAGAAGTGTGCCATTCCTTGTTAATCCATTCCTGGGTTGGTGGGCATTTAGGTTGCTTCCACTTTTTGGTGATTGTAAATTGAGCTGCAAAAAACAGTCTGGTGCAAATGTCCTTTTGATAAAATAATTTTTTTTTTTATTTCTGGGTAGATGCCTAGTAATGGAAATGCAGGATCAAATGGAAGGTCTAATTTGAGTTCTTTGAGAATTCGCCATATTTCTTTCCATAAATTTGTGTTAGTTTGCAGTCCCACCAGCAGTGTAAAAGTGTTCCCTTCTCTTCACATCCACCCCAGCATCTGTAGCTTTCACACTTTGTGATGTGGGCCATTTTCATTGGGGTTAGGTGATATCTTAGGGTGCTTTTCATTTGCATTTCTCTGACAATCAGGGATGATAAGTTTTTCTAATGTTTGTTAGCCACTGAAACTTAACCCACACTTTTCATCCCTTACAAAAATTAACTAAACATAGATAAGAGACTTAAATCTAAGACCTGAAATGAGAAAAATTTTAGTAGAAAGTGTGGGGAAAACTCTTGATGCTGTTGGATTGGGTGAAGATTTTATCACAAACACTTCAGCAGCCATGGCAACAACAACAAAAATTAACAAATGGGACATAAATAAGCTGAAACTGTTTTTCATTTTTAAAAGTTGATTTGGAAGCCAGGTTCATTTGTTTTTCTTCCTCAGAAAAAGGTTTCTTCATATCTGTTGCCCAGAGGTAGATGAGATTGTTTACTCTTTTTTTGTGGATTAATTTGAGTTCTCTGTAGAGTCTACTTATGAACCCTTTGTCAGATTCATACGGTGAAAATATCTTTTCCCATTCTGAAGGTTGTCTTTTTGCTTTACTTGTTGTGTCCTGACCTGTGCAGAAGCATTTAAGCTTAATTAAATCCCATTTGTTATTTATTTATTTATTGGGACAGATTCTCATTATGTTGCCCTCAGTAGAGTACAGTGGCATCACAGCTCACAGCAACCTCCAACTCTTGGGCTTCAGTGATTCTCTTGCCTCAGCCTCTCGAGGAGCTGGGACCATAGGTGTCTGCCACAATGCCCAGCTATTTTTTTGTTGTTGTAGTTGCACATGTCATTGTTGTTTAGCTGGCCTGGGCTGGGTTTGAACCTGCCAGCCTCGGTGCATGTGGCTGACACTGTAACTACTGTGCTATGGGCGTCGAGCCTGTTTGTTAATTTTTGTTGTTGTTGTGTTGGCTTCTGAAGTCTTCGTGATAAAATCTTTCCCCAGTCCAACAGTATCAAGAGTGTTCTCCACACTTTCTTCTAAGATTTTTATCATTTTGTGTCTTAGATTTAAGTCTCTTATCTATCTTTAGTCCATTTTTGTAAGGGGTGAAAGGTCTGGGTCTAGTTTGAGTCTTTTACA
>CAUYRH010125338.1:0-16744 GCA_963574655.1 Perodicticus potto | reverse complement strand
ATTGGTGCAATCATGGGGCACAATGTGCAGACTTCATATACAATCTGAAATATTTTCATTGAACTATTTAACATAGCCTTCATGGCCTTTTAATCACTATATGAAGACATTTATATTCTACATTTAGTAATTTTCACTTGTGCCCTTGTAAGATGCACCGTAAGTGTGATCCCACCAATCACCCTCCCTCCACCCATCTTCCCCCTCCCCTCCCCTCCCTCGCCCCCCTCCCCATTTCTTGTGCTATAACTGGGTTTTAGCCTTCATATGAAGGCTATAGATTAATACTCCATTGTGTGTATATACCACATTTCGTTTATCCGTTCATGTGTTAATGGACATTTGGGTTGATTCCATTAATCTTACTAGTATAAATATTGCAGGGCTTCTTAAGCACTGCAGCAGCCTGGTGGACATTTGGAGGGGGTTATTCCCATGTTCCAAGCCTTCAGATCTACCAGATCTTCATTTTCCCCTCTTATACCCCTCCAGCCACTCTGGCCTGCTTGCTGCTCCCTACCTGCAATGCACACTCCCACCTCAAAGCCTAAGACCTTGTCATTTCCTCCCCTGGGATGGCCTTCCCTGGGGCTTGGCATGGCCTCTGCCAGAATGATGGCATGCCTCTGCTCTGGTGTCTTCTCTTCAGAAGTGCCCCCTCCATCCCACCAGGGTAGTCTCCCTCCTTCTTCATCCATATTATTCTTCTAAGCACCTGTTACACTCTGAATGAATTGAGCTTAACTATTTATCTTCCTGGTTTTTCCCTGTATCCTGTACCATAAGGTGAATTCCATGATCTGAGTGGCCTAATCTGCCTTGCTCACTGCTAGGGAGCCAGTGTCTGCAGTGCAGCCCAGGGCCAGGTGCCCAGGTTCCTGACGAGGATCAAAACTACACATGGGATGTTCTGGCTGCCATTGAAGCCCTAACCCCCTCTTATATTTGGATTTGTAATCACCATGTCTTTCATAGCAGGCACCACACTCTGTTCTCTGGAACTCCCAAACTACTGTGTCCTTAGTACCTCCCCTAGACATTCCCTCTACCTTCAGCTAGGTGAAAATCTGGTTGTGCCTGAGTGTGTAATATTCCCCTCGCCCCTCAGCAAGCCTGGCTGGACTCCCACGCCCTCTCCAGGGTGATTTTTGGGCCTGCTACATGAGCCTGGCCCTCAAACATTGATCTTTCCCCTCTTGTAAGACATAGGCCATACAGTTCTACCACTATCTTTCTCTTAGCATTGTTGGCTGGACTTCCCATTACTTCTCACTTCCCTGAAGACTTTGGCATTCAAATCCCAGGCTTCCTGCCTGCTTCATTTGCTGTCAAACCTTCCTTCCAGAAAGGGAGGAAGACAGGGCTAATGTTTTTCTCAGTACCTACTGTGTACCTGGCACTGCTCTTCTTCATGCTGGATTTGCCCCAGCCCTTCTGTTGGCCCATTCTGGGCATGGTGATTCTGAGGCTTGTGCCTCAGAGCATGTGCCCCTCCCTTTAGAAAGTGTGTTCCTTCCTTGGCGGTGTGTGGCTTATTACTCAATAGCTAGCAATGCACCAGCTAACACGTGTGCTTGCATGCATACAGTATGCATGCACACACTAGCACACACGTGCCTACACATTTTTGCATACAATGTCTCATCATACTTTTTTCTCAGGTCTTAATCACCACTCTTGGATCCATAGGCAGATATTTTCCTTATGAGAACACCTGTCTTGATGGAATTTAGGCCCCAGTAGCTGAGTTTAATTAATGTTCTCAATGTGTGAAAACATGTCAGCTGGGAACATGTGCCTTGAGCCTGTGTTCCCCAGACAGTGAGCCCTGGGAAGGGAATAGAGTAAGGAGGGGGCTCCTGGTACTCAGTAGGGGTGCAGGCTCTTCTAGTCAGCAGTGGGCAAAGCCACCTGAAAGAGATTTATGGCTCCTCAGGTGTGAGGTTTTGGTCTTAGTCCAGGTCTTCAGGGCTATAATTACCTCACATTAGGCTGAGCAGTGAGGAGCACTGAGAATCAATTTCTGAGGCAGGAAGTAAGAATGGGAAGGTGAGGAAGTGTGGCGGAGGTGGTGCATCTTCTGCAGGAAGCCTTTCACTAGTTGGTCTCTGCCAGTCGGAGGCCTGCTCCCTAAGGGGCTGATAAGGGGAATGATCCACAAGAGAGATCAAATAACACCCAGCTCTTTCCTGGCCCTCACAGTCTGAGAGAAGGAAAGATGGGAACCAAAGCACCACCAATCAAAACTGGATTTTTCTTTCTGAGTTAGACCCCTCACATATGGAATGTAAGAAAGCCATAGAAGAAAGACTTCACACTGGCAACAAAAGAAAATGAGCCACATCCATTAACATTTTTCTGGTACTAGGTCAAGAGGTATGTGGAACAATTGACATGCTAATATTAAAGGCTGGAAAGATGGTGACTTTTCTTCCCTTTTAAAATGTCCTTTGGTCTTGAAGAGAGTGTTTTTGTTGTTGTTGTTTGTTTTGTTTTGTTTTTTGCAGTTTTTGGCCAGGGCTGGGTTTCAACCCACCACCTCTGGCATATGGGGCTGGCACCCTACTCCTTTGAGCCACAGGAGCCGCCCTATTTTTTTTTTTTTTAATTTAT
Organism: Perodicticus potto; assembly: GCA_963574655.1. Classification (NCBI taxonomy): domain Eukaryota; kingdom Metazoa; phylum Chordata; class Mammalia; order Primates; family Lorisidae; genus Perodicticus; species Perodicticus potto. The sequence goes on along the minus strand of CAUYRH010125338.1, from coordinate 14,131 downwards.
TGTTGGAGCTTCATTGAGAGTACAAGAAACCAGGTGAAGTGAGTGTTATTTATTGATAGAAGTGGAGTATATTTCCTGCTGGAATCTTGAGTCTCTCTCTCTTTTTTTTTTTTTGCAGTTTTTGGGCAGGGCTGTATTTGAACCTGCCACCTCTGGCACATGGGGTTGGGTCCCTACTCCTTTGAGCCACAGGCGCTGCCCTTGAGTCTCATTTTTTATCATTCTTAGTGCCTTTCATAAGCTTTATAAAGAATTGCATTCAGTTGGTCAATGCTTCTTTAGCACAAACCCTGTCTGGGCATTTGGCCCTATGCTACATACAGGCAAGGAGAGATAGAGAGCAGAGGGCCCACAAGCACAAAGGAGCCATCCCTGCATGAAGCCAGGAGGAGTCTGTAGGAAGACACAGCAGAGTTCTCAGAACTGGGGAATCTAGTGAGGGCCAATGGAGGGCAGGGTGCTTCAGCTGGGTTTTGAAAATTGAACTGGATTTTAGGAAAAGACTTTGCAGAAAGAGAATAGAGCATGAACTGTTAGAAATAGGGGTCAGGATGGCCGGGCGTTGTGGCGGGAGCCTGTACTCCCAGCTACTTGGGAGGCGGAGGCAAGAGACTTGCTTGAACCCAGGAATTGGAGGTTGCTGTGAGCTGTGATGCCACAGAACTCTATCCAGGGTGACAGCTTGAGGCTCTGTCTCAAAAAAAAAAAAAAAGAAAAGAAATAGGGGTCAGGGAGGAGCCTCTGGAGTCCCCGCCTGAAGGCAGTGTAGGAAGAAGAAACTGCTTAATAGGAGAGGCTGCAATGTCTCCACCTATGTGCAGTGGGGTTGGTGGCAGCACTCTTGCACCTCCTTGAGTGGGAAGAGTAAGCATCTAGCACATGGTAGCAATTGACACAGGAAACCCAGACCTTTTTCAAATAAGCTTTTTGAGTTAGACTCCTGAGCAGGACCTACCCTCATGTCCTATGTTCGGAGTCTTTTCTCTTGTACACTTGTCTGTCATTGGCCTAGGATACCTTGCAGGCCCCAGGGTTATTGCCACATGGTGTTTTGGCCACCACAAACACAGCCTCTGATTCCCTGATCAGTCCTAACCCCTTTGGTAATCAGTTCCCAAACATCTACTGAGTGTACCATGGTCTGGACCTTGTGCCACACTCTGATGACTCAGGGGTCACCACTACATGTGGAGGAAAGGCAGATCGTCCACTTTTCTATTGAGCTGCTCCCTTCCCCAGGGTTTGCTCTGGCTCGGCCAGCTCACATTTCTCCTTCTGGTCGCCTCTGGACCACTTTCCCCTCTTGATACACACAAGTTTGCAAATTCAAGTCCTCATTATTTTGTATGTGATAGATAAGAGTTTTGTTTGTGAAACACTCGTCTTGAATTCTTCTGGTTGCAATAAATTTGAAACTGTAAAGCAAAGGTAGGGTTCAGAGTGTTTCACTCTTATTTTATTTCCTGTTATTTCCAGTGCCAAGAACTGCCTGACTCAAACCAGTGCTGCAAGCCCTTTGTCCAAGGTGGGGTTCTTCAGCTGTTGTAACAGACCTGCCCAAGAACTAACAGTGTCCCAGGCTGTGAGGGCAAATGACAGAGGTGCTAACAGGGTGATTCTGGGGGACAAGTAGGGGTGGGAAATAGCTGACCCATTCTATTGTTTTACTCAGACTAGAACTAAGGGTCACAGGTGATCCCCAAACACAAGTTTTTTTTTACAGTCTTGGACTTATAGGTAAGTTTTTCCTTGTTCTTGTACAGAATCATAAAAAGCAAGGTTGGCTGGGTGTGGTGGCTCATACCTGTAATGTCAATTGGGAGATTGATGTGGGAGGACGGCTTGAGGCCAGGAGTCCAAGACCAGCCTAGGCAGCATAGAAGGATCCCCAGCTCTACAAAAAATATAAGAAAAATTAACTCAGTGTGGAGGTACATGACTGTAGTCCCAGCTACTAGGGAGGCCGAGGCAGGAGGATCACTTGAGACTAAAGTTTGAGATTGCTGTGAGCTGTGACTTTGACACTCTTCTCTAGCCAGGACAATAGAGCTTAAACCCTGACTCAAAAAAAAAAGTCAGGCTCGGCGCCTGTGGCTCAACGGGCTAAGACTCCAGCCACGTACACCTGAGCTGGTGGGTTCGAATCCAGCCTGGGCCCGCCAAACAACAATGACTGCAACCAAAAAATGGCCTGGCATTGTGGTGGGCACCTGTAGTCCCAGCTACTTGGGAGGCAGAGGTAGGAGACTCGCTTGAGCCCAGGAATTGGAGGTTGCTGTGAGCTGTGATGCCACAGCACTCTATCCAGAGCTTGAGGCTCTGTCTCAAAAAAAAAAAAAAAAAAGTCAGCAAAACACAATTGTAAGAGGGACTTTACCTAACAAATGCAATCAGTGTAACCTGGTTTCTAGTACTCTCAAAGAATCCCCAACAATAAAAAACAAGTCAATTGTTGGGCGGCGCCTGTGGCTTAAATGGTTAGGGCACCGGCCCCATGTACTTAAGGTGGCGGGTTCAAACCCGGGCCTGGCTAAACTGCAACAAAAAAAAAAGCCAGGCGTCGTGGCAGGCCCCTATAGTCCCAGCTACTTGGGAGGCTGAGGCAAGAGAATCGCCTAAGCCCAGGAGTTGGAAGTTGTTCTGAGCTGTGACACCAAGGTACTCTACCAAAGGCTACAAAGTGACACTCTAGCTCTACAAAAAAAAAAAAAAAAAAAAAAAAAAGTCAATTGCTACTAAAAATAGTTTTTTCTTTAATTTGGATTTTTTAAAAAGCAAGTAGCCTTGATTTCTGGACAGAAAACTTTTTTTTTTTTTTTTTGAGACAGTGTATTACTATTTCACCCTCAGTAAAGTGCTGTTGCTTCACAGCTCACAGCAACCTCCAACTCTTGGGCTTAGGCAATTCTCTTGCCTTAGCTTCCCAAATAGATGAGACTACAGGTGCTCGCCAGAACTCCTGGCTATTTTGTTGTTGTTGTTGCTGCAGTCATCATTGTTGTTTAGCTGACCCATGCTGGGTTCAAACCCTCCAGCCTTGGTGCATGTGGCCGGCACTCTAACCACTGTGCTATGGGTGCAGAGCCATGGACAGAAAACTTTTTTTTTTTTTTGAGACAGAGCCTCAAGATGTCACCCTGGATAGAGTTCTGTGGCATCACAGCTCACAGCAATCTCCAATTCCTGGGCTCAAGCGAGTCTCCTGCCTCTGCCTCCCAAGTAGCTGGGACTACAGGTGCCCGCCACAACACCTGGCCATTTTTTGGTTGCAGCTGTCATTGTTGTTTGGAGGGCCCGGGCTAGATTCGAACCGGGTACAGCCAGCTCAGGTGTACGTGGCTGGTGCCTTAGCCCGTTGAGCCACAGGTGCTGAGCCAACAGAAAACTTTTTAACATGAGATGAACAAACATTATTTGATGTTTCTTTCTCCCCCCAAATAGACAATAGACTTAATTTTTTACTTCCCATGAGAAAGGAGCCTGGCTTTAGGCCAGATAGAGTGTCCCCGGAAGTCTTGAACAGCAGGCTCTGGGAATCACCATACACTGGGATGTTTCTAGGTCTATCTCAGTCCCCTAAAACATAGCAGGTCTTCAGCCAATTCACGTATTAGTGATGTAGACACTGGGTTATCTTGCTAATTGCATTGTTGGCCTTTGGCTCCCTTCTTGTGCTTAGACCAGGGCTGGGTATGAAGTAGGCCCTTAGCCATCTTTGTGGGCTGAGGATGTGTGCTGAGAGCAGGCTGAGTGCCAAGTCTTTTCTCACTATTGGGTCTGAGGACTGGGTTTCAATTTCCTGTTCACAGCAGAATTTAAAAGAGAGCTGATAAGCACAGCACTATCCTCTTGGTAATGGGCTTAGTAGTAGAATTTGCAGTAGTTGGAATCTAAGAAAAGCTGGTTCAGCTTTATATAGTAACTTCCAACTCCTGATTAGAGCTTCCTAGCTTTAGAAGCTTTTTCCTTGGGTCAGAAAACTGAGATGCTGCACAGCTCAAAGTAGTGCCTGTGTGGGGTCCCAATGTCTATGTCTGCAGGTTGGCGTTTGCAGGGGCCTCAGTGACTGAGAGCTTTGGGGCTACACTGAGAGCCATGTCACTCCCAAAAGCTAGGGTTAGGAAATATGAGCAGAGGGATGGCACCAGGGCCAAAGGCTCTTAAGAAGGCTGTGAAGAGGTGGCTAAGAGTTTACCTGGCCAGCCAGGTATACCCTTAGAAAACTGAGCTTGGTAGGGGAGTCCATGGTAGGGGTGCCCCAGTCACTACAGACTGGACATCCTAGAAGCCTTAGGTGCAGGAATGTGCTGTGATTTGACCAGAGAAATGTTAGTGTCCTAGGTTCAGTCTCTTTCCAAAAAGAAGAATCTCTGAAGTTGGGGCCCTCATTTTTTCTGATGTCCTATGCCATAGCCATCTGGAAAGCCTAGGTGATGATAGAGAAAGTCCTTCAAGGAGTGCTAAACTAGGTCTTGGCTCTGGGCAGTGACTCTGGCCTGGCCACCTGCTTGCCTTTTTAGGTCCTCCTCTGGCCCTCTCAGCTCCCATCATGGTTTCCCACCTGTTCTGGCTTCCCCAGAGAATCTCTTACCCATGAGCTGTTACCCATGTTTGATAACTGAGTAGGAAAAAGGCATTAGGTCATCATTGCAAAGCTATAATGCTTTCTCTGCCTTCTGCTGAACTAGAATTCAGTATAATTCTAGCTAAAGAAGCCAGCTTTTTTATTGCACTGTAGTAAAACCCAATCTTTAAATCACTTCCCCTTGGGATTTGTAAATAATTAGTTGAACTTGCCCTTTGTAAAAGATGATTGGAATAAACATAACTGTTTAACTCACCTAAAAGAAGTTGCTTTCAAGCTTTAGCAGGGTTGTTTCCTATAAGCCTACAAATTATTATTTGTGTGTGTGTGTGCCAGAGTCTCAAGCTGTCACCCTGCATCACAGCTCACAGCAACCTCAAACTCTTGGGCTTAAGCAATTCTCTTGCCTCAACCTCCCAAGTAGCTGGGACTACAGGCGCCTGCCACAACGCCCAGCTATTGTTTTTTGTGGTTGTTGTTGCAGTTGTCACTGTTGCTTAGCAGATCTGGGCCAGGTTCGAACCCGCCACCTTGGCCGGTGCCCTTGCCGACTGAGCTACGGGTGCTGCGCTACAAATTATTTTTCATCAGTCATTTATAATAGCCCATGGAACTTCTGGCAAACATGGATTGTCCCCACCTTAGTTTCTGGAAACCCCAGTCCTCAAGAGGGTCTCACTGGGACCTGAGAAACAGACCACAAGCAGATAGTGCCTCACACTGGGGGTAGCATTGGAGATGGGCTAGTAGGGGATACACAGGAAAGCAGACTGCAGGGAGTATCCACACCAGAAATTGAGTTCAAATGGTGCCATAGAAGCATTCGGCTAGCCCTCTGGAGATTCTATAGGCATGGATTCAGAAAGGCACCTGGCTTGTCAGTGAGGTCCCAGACCTTAGGCAGGGGTTGCATGCAGAAAGCATGTTGTGGGTAACCATCAAGAGACAAGGCAGAGGCCCACTAATCATGGGCCAAATCAACCATTGAAGAGTTTGGCCTCCATGGACCTCAAATCAGGGCCTGCTGAAATCAAGCCAAAATCTTTATGAGTAAGTATATTTTTTTATCCTAGGGATAAGATCTAAGGTTTTTTTTTAAGAGACAAAGTCTTACTTTGTCGCCCTCAGTAGAGTGCTGTGGTGTCACAGCTCACAGCAACCTCCAGCTCTTGGGCTTAGGTGATTCTCTTCCCTCAGCCTCCCAAGTAGCTGGGACTACCAGGCACCCACCATAACGCCTAGCTATTTTTTTGTTGCAGTTTTGCCAGGGCCAGTTTTGAACCCGCCACCTCGATATATGGGGCCGGCGCCCTACTCACTAAGCTACAGGTGCCACCCAACATCTAAGGTTTTAAGTCATATTTGTCAAAGGGCTGATGCTTTAGAAAACTCAGACCAGATGGAAAGCCAGGGAAAAATGGCATTTGTTTTTGGTTATGTCTTCTAGTTAAATACGGTTAAGTAAAAGCATCTCTTTTGCTCAGTCTCTTTACTAAACTAACTAAAAACCTCAAGAAGAACAAGAAACAAAAACAAAAGCTCTACCTTCAAAAAAACTAACAAACACTCATAACTTAAAACACAGTAAACAAAGAATGGTTTCTAAGAATAGAAAAATCAGTCTAGGATGAGGGAAGATATTAGGAAGTAAAACTTGTCTCTGTGGAACTAGAGCAGAGAGATCAGAATTCAGAAGGCTAAAACCAATAACCCTCTTCCTGGACTGGTTTGCAAAACCAACCATATGTAGAGAAGCTTAGGGAGCGTCTCTGAACCCTGTGTTATTCCAAGGAGTTATTAAAGAGGTGGAATTGCCCAAGGAATTAAGCAGGATGTAGCAGGTAGGGAGAAAAACCATAGGCTGCCAGCAGCTTAGGGAATGGAAAGAAATGGAAACTCAAAACATGTATAATTGGTATCTCTGGAGAAGAGAACAAAATAAATGGAACACAGAAATATTCAAAGATGCAATAGAAGAGGCTAGCACAGTGGTGATGGCACCAGCCATATACACCAAGAGTGGCAGGTTCAAACCTGGTCTAGGCCCCCTAAACAACAATGACAGCTGAAACAAAAAATAGCCAGGTGTTGTGGTGTTCGCCTGTAGTCCCAGCTACTTGGGAATTGCTTAAGCCCAAGATTTGGAGGTTGCTGTGAGCTGTGATGCCACGGCACTCTACCCAGTACGACAGCTTGAGACTCTGTCTCTAAGTAAAAAAAAAAAGGTTGACACTGAAGAACTTGGGGATCTTGGTTCCTGAGAACCATAGAGGTGCTGTGATCAAAGGACTAGGAACCCCTAAACAGAATCCTTAGGTTAAGAGGATTGCATTTACCAGTTGCTTGCCCTCATTTGAGTCATCAGTCACACAATTCTTGTCACGGACGCCATAGTGCAAGAGACATTTAGCCTTCAAAGTTACACTAAGCTCATGGCATTTGAGGCTTCAGCTGATGGATGGCCACATATAGCTCTTGTGACTCTGAGGAAGCCATGAGATGGAGACTGAGGCGAAGGTCAAGGTAAACACCACATGAACTGCTATTTATATTCACTGGTCTCTTTCTAGCATAGGATGAATTTGACCTGAGGTGGGCTTGGCCCAATTCTGAGTGAGACAATCCAGGGAGCTAGGTATCACTTGAGGCAGGTCTAAGAATTTGGTTTTTGTTCTGCATTATGGACGACAAGTCCATAACCTTTGTGCTTTATCAATGGTAATAATCTTTCCCCCTGATCTTTCCCAAACCCAGCCTTTCAGGCAGTCACTACTAATTAATTAGTGTTAGAAGAAAATTATCTTTATCTCCCATCCTTGTTCTGGATTCTGGAGACTGTCTGATCCTGAAGGGAACCAAGGTCAAATCAGATTGCCCTGAGGGACTGCTCTACCCAGCAGACCCACTCAGACTTCAAGACTAGAGAATGAATTTGCCAGGGCTTGCTGGTATTGTAGTCATGGCCTGCCTTCCCTCTGCTCCCAGATTCTGGGGGTCTCTCCTCTGATGTTGCAAGCTTTCCCTGACCCCTGTTTGATGACAGCGACTCTTGTTCTTCTTGCCAGTCCCTCTTGCTACATTCTCTCCTTGCTGAACCCGCAGTCTCATCCCAAACTCTTTCCTCAGTAACAACAACTAAGTCAGAGCTCACTGCCTTAAACTTGTTCTCTGCTGGCCCAAACAGACTGGCCTAAAACCAATTGAAGCTTGTTGTTTTGTGAAGAGGCTCAATTGCTAGAAGTTTCTCAATGGGAAGAATGAGTGGAGGTGGTGGGTACCTGGTATGTCTAAAGCCAATGATTCCTTCATTTGTATGCTCAGAGGTATTGTTGCAGGAAAACGAGGCCCAACAGAGAGAAAGAGCGCCCAAATATCATGTTTATAAGAGGAAAGGTTTTATTTACCAGCCAGGAGCTTATGGCATAGAAGAATTCCAAATGGCCATGCTCCCTACTGGCTTGGTCTTTCCCTTTTTATCAACAGTCAAAAAGTTCCAACCCACAGGTACCCTTCTCATTGGCCAGTTTGAATCAAGCATGAGATGCTATTCCAGCTCCTACAGAACTACAGGATTTCACAGAACTTGGAAATTTCTTGGAAGTTAAGTTTAAAATTCCTTTCTCTTTTCTTTTTTTTTTTTTTTTTTCTTTTTGCAGTTTTTGGCTGGGGCTGGGTTTGAACCCGCCACCTCCGGCATATGGGGCCAGCGCCCTACTCCTTTGAGCCATAGGCGCCACCCAAGTTTATAAATTCCTAAGAGTTGAATCACCAAGGAGAGGACACCGCAGGTGTATCCTTGTGCTCTCCTTGAGAAGACCTGTTCTCCTAGACCTCACCCTTCTCAGGTATCCTCTCTCATTCCCCCCTTTTGAGACTCCAATATATTTTAATTTGGGGTCTCAATATCAGTTTGCTTCTGTAGGTGCCGATATTAATTACTTTTCAGCACTGAGATTTTAGGGACCGTGATAATTCTTGGGTTCTCTAATCAGTCCTTCATAGTACCGTGATGGTGGGCTAATATACATATGAGCTTTTACTTTTCTCTGTGTGACATTCTTCCCCCCCTCCTTACCTAAAGTTCAAAACCCAATTAAGACAAGTCCCTCGAGGAGTTTCCTCAGTCTTTAGCCGTATTGACCATCCAGCTCCCAGTATGTGGCTGGAGCAGGGCATGTTGACCGTCTTAAAAGTTTCCTTTATTGGGCAGCGCCTGTGGCTCAAAGGAGTAGGGCGTTGGTCCCATATACCAGAGGGTTCAAACCCAACTCTGGCCAAAAAAAAAAAAAAGAAAAAAGGAAAAAAGTTACCTTTATTTCCCAAGGGGCAGTGAAGCTCTATTCTGCAAGCTGTGATGACTCCAGGTGAGGATTCCTTCCACCTTCACTGCCATGGGTGTGGTCAGTATGATGGTATAAAGAAAGTTCTTTCTACCTGGGTTTAAGGGGGACCAGGTTCTGATTCTAGACTTAGACTTGGTGCCCTTGATCCTCCAGAGAGAAAGGATGTACAGACACAAAAGATTAAACAGAACACAGTTAATTACCCAAGTGGAGATTTTCCTTGCTACTCTTTCTAGAGTTTTTGTCCATTCAATTCAGTTTCTTTTAGTTCTTTTAGGAGTGCCTGCTAAATTACAGAGGATTGATAGAGGTCTTTTTGAACAACACCAGTGGCAAGGCCTGTATTCAATTAAGCTTTGCTTCCTGGCTGAGTTTACCAATCCCTGTTCTTATGGCCCTGTTAATGCACTTTATCCTGTCCAAGTTTTGAGGCCTATAAGTTATATATAGTTTCCAGGTGATACTCAAAGCTTTAGCTATTATTTGCACTATTTCTGTTATAAAGGCTAGTCCATTGTCAAATTTGAACCAGAGCAGCAACCTAAATCATGGGATGATTTCTCTGGGCAACATTTTTACTACTTTAGGAGTTCTTTTCATTCTGGTGAGGAAGGTTTTTACCTATTCTAAATATGTGCAGACCATCACCAGCAAGTACTTGTTCCCTTTACATCTGGGCAATTTCAGTAAAGTCTACCTGGAAGTCCTCAAAGGGCGTTGCTTCATATGATTGGATTCCTGGGGATATCATCGGTCCTTGGCACACGTTGAACTGGCTGCAGGTAACACACTGTTGACTGACTGTTTTGGAAAGGGTTGCAGGTGGGAAATGTAGAGGTGCCTACCCAGCAACTTCACCAAAGACTCCTGTTCCAGATGAGTGGTGTCATGTATGGCTGTCACTAAGGTGGCTCCTAGAAGCTGGGGGACTGCTACTCGTCCATCTGGCATCTTTATTCATCCTCCTTCCATTTTCTGGCTCCTCTCCATTACTAACTATTCCTTCTCTTCCCAGGAGTAGAGAAGTGAGAGTTCTGGAACCTATGGGATGAGGGGAGGCACTCGTGACACCTGGTTCAGCTTGGATGCAGCCCTTTTTGCCTCAATACTGATCCTAGTGTTTCCTCTAGTGGTGGTTGAAGCATCTATTTGATGTCCACGACAGTACATCATTGCCATTTTTGGAGGTTTCAATACTGCCTCTAGCAATTGAATTATCTCTTGCTGACACTTAATGTCCTGTTTCCCAAAATTTAATAGTCCCTTTTCCTTGTATAATGCCCCATGTACTTGGAGAGCCAGAAAAGTATACTTGGAGTCTGTGTAGATATTTATTTTACACTTTTCTCCTGACTTAGTTCTGAGGCTTGAGTCAAGGCAATTGACTCAGCCTTCTGAGCTGATGTTCCTTGGGGTAGGAGCTTAACCTACCTAAGCTGGTTTCTGGTTTCTGGTAAGGTGACCACTGCATAGCCAGCCCACTGCTCACCTTGTGCTGTCATGTAAGTGCTCCCGTCTACATATAAGTTTCAGTCTGTGTCTGTCCAAGGCTTGTCACAAGAGTCAGGTTTGCTAGAATACACATTATCTATAACTCCCAAACAGTCATGCTCAGTCTCTCTTCCACTGACTGGAAGGAGCGTGGCTGGGTTCAAGGTGTTACATATTTCTACTGTAATGCATGGATTGCCACATATTAAGTTTTGGTACTTAGTTAGTCTTGGATTAGAGAGCAAGAAATGTCTCTTTATATTCATTAAAGTGAGAACAGAGTGGGATATTTTCACTCTGAGATCCTGCCCTAGAGTCAGCTTATCATCTTCTTGCACAAGGAGAGTAGTAGCAGCTAGAGCCTATAAGCATGGTGGCCATCCTTTTGCCATTCTATCTGACTTCCACACTATAAGTTGTGGCCAGTATCCAACCACCTGGGTTAACTCACAGCCATCTTTCCTCTCTCTGAGACATGCACAGTGAAGGGGTTGGCCAAGTCTGATAGCCCCAATGCAGGTGCAGTCATTAGTCTCATGTTTAGCTGGGAAAAGGCACATTGCTGTTCTCCTTCCCATTCTAAGAGCTCTACTTCCTCTCCTTTTGTTGCCTCATAAAAGGGCTTAGCCAAGATGGCAAAGTTGGAAATCCAAAGGTGGTGGAAGCTGACAGCACCTAAGAATTCCTGGATTTGCTTTCAGCTTGTGGGGGTGAGGAGGCGATTAATGACCTGCCTCCATTCCATGACTAGATTCCTCTCCCCCTACTAGATAGTAAATCCTAGATAATGTACATGCCACTGGCAAATATGGGCCATTTGTTTGACACTTTATAGCCACATACCTCTAGATGTTGTAAAAGACAGTCCTTGCCTCGGGTACAGCCCTCCTGGGTAGGGTGCCCTGAGAGGTGCTCATCAACATACTGAAGGTACAGTTTATTGTGGCAACTGAGTTGCCTAATTCCTTTGCCAGGAATATCTGGGGGTCACAAGCCAGTGCTTGTCCAAAAATTGTGGGTGAGGTTTTGAACTCTTGTGGCAACCTGGTCCATGTGTACTAAATTGCAGTGCCTGTGTCTGGTCTCTCCCACTGGAAAGCAAACAGCATCTGGCTTTCCAGATCCAGCCTTATACTGAAAAGGGCATCTTTTAAGTCCAGGCAAGTGAACCACTTGACTTCTGCTGGCAGCAGACTCAGTAGAGTATACGGATTAGGCACAGTAGGTTCATTTTTCATTTCATTTAGGTTCTAATTTTTCATAAAGTATCTATGTAGACATGATAGATAATATTTAATACTGCACAAATTTTTCTAGTGTAGCCATCAGGCAACCTTTGTTGAGTCTTAAGGCTTCAGAGCAAATATAACTACTGTATATAATTCTATACTCCTTGGCCAGTCTCTTGGTCCCATTTAACGGATCAGTTTAGTAAAACAGTTATGTCTCATTTTATGAGTTGACAGTACAGAAAAGGTTGGGATTTAATACAGGAGGGCCACAGCCTCTTTTCTCCTTTTAAGCCATTTCTCTCTCTCGGATTTCTCTTTCCACTAAAGACAAATTGCAGCAGAACCAACTCAGCTGCCAAAATAAAATGTACCTTCAGTATACTAGGTCAGATTATTTGCATAAAGTGCAGTAAGAATAATTATTAGTCATCTAGGCTCTCCTTTTCCTTTAAAATTGGCTTTGCTGGGCCCTTTTATAAGGAACCTGAGGTTAAGACTTGAAAGTCTTCCATGAGCCCAGGTTTTATCTGAGCAATTAGATACATGTATGCATTGGGTAAATTCCTCTTTTCCTGAGGTCCTCAAACATATTTCAATTCCAAGACCTGTTATAAAGCGACCTTTGTTACTTACCACAGATCTGGAAATGTTATTGATGAGTATCTGGCCAGTTTTTCAAAAGAGATTTTTTTATTGGCCTTATAAGTCAACCTTAATTCCTTAACACAGTACGGACACGTTTGGAAATGCTATTCCAGTCAAAGCCTTGGTAAAATAACCAGTTCCTTCATCATATTCTATAGAATAAAACAGATTCTTATTGAACTTATGCAAATAACTGTATTGTTAGAAATTAAGAGTACTTACAAATGGCTTTCAAATTCCAGAGAAATCAAGGAGAGAGAAATAAAAAATACATGTTTCAAATTCTGTTCATAAGCACATGCATTGCTTGAAAGCTACAAGTAACTCAAGACAGAAAATGGTTTTCTTGAATTCTTGAAAACAGAACACAGAAAGAATCAACAATATTTCAAACAAAAAGCCACAACAAACTAGCCCAATTCCACGTAACTGATTTTTGTTCTGTTTGAAGTTAGGTTAGCAAGACTTATAGACGTGTTACCTTTTCAATCAAAGTTCTAAAAGTCTGCATTTGGTCCAAATTTTCAAAGACATCAGGAATTTGAAATTGAGAGAATTTTCAGCCTCTCTTAATATTTCTTTCTTTCTTTTTTTTTTTTAGCACAAACCTTGGACTCAGTCAGTTACAAAAAACACTTTTTTCTTTTTTTTTAGGTGAATTAAAATTGTTACCAATAATATACATTAGGACAGACCAATGTTTTATAATATTGAAATATACACATAATCATAACTTGCAGAAAATTAATCATCATTTTATACTTGACAATGTTTCTCATTTTTAATGAATCAAATAAGTCTAATTTGTTTTTCTCAGGTTTTCAGTGGTTTTAATATTTCAAAAAGACCAAATTTATAGTTGTGTTCTTTTTGTTGTTGTTTATTTGGCCCATGCCGAGTTGGATCCCACCAGCCTTGGTGCATTTGGCCAGCACCACAATTTCTGTGCTACAGGCACTGAGCCCCAAATTCAGAGTTTTGATTTTAGAAGTTTTGTTTAATATCAAAGGCTTAAAACATTTGTTCAAACAAGATTATGAGTCAAAATATTTTAGAGGAAATACATAGTCAACTGGATCACATGTAAACTCCTTCACAAATTCCCTTTTATGGGCTTCATTTAACCTGCACAGACAATCTAAAATCATTCTAAAGTTTATTTAACTTTTGCCCTGCCTTTCACTTTCTTTTTTTTTTTTTTAAGAGAAGAAAGAATTTTTTAATTTTTATTCACTCATTTAGGGCTGTCATTCTTCATACGATTACGAAGGTTGCTCTTTGCTTCAGTTTTTAGATGATGTTTGATTTCAGTCTTACAAAGATAAGTCCTTACATTTAAAATTTGAACTTTTCAGAAGATGAATATGGTAGATAATACAAAACATTGATATTGATGCTCAGACATCAATAGAATAGAACTTGGACAACATTTTTTAGCATAGTACGAAAAATGTCAAACATTACTATGAACACATTATATGATGTTTGGGATATTACTATGTAATATTTATCAGTTTTGTCATATTTAATATCATTATTACATACTCATTACAAAAATAAAAATGACATTATTATACATTTCAAATATTTAATTTTTTCAAGCATTAATCACTTGAAAAGAGAGAGATTAGACATAATATTCATTTATTACATGGTTTTTAACTTAAAAATTTTACTTATTCATATCATATATATATTACTAAGAGTAAAATTTTTTCAATAAGTACATACATACCTGGTAAAAATTAAAGCTTTTCAGTAAGAATTTATGTTTATATGTACTACAAATAATGTATCTATATTTTACCCATAAAAGTTTAATTACAATTTATATG
>CAUYRH010125336.1:0-58215 GCA_963574655.1 Perodicticus potto | reverse complement strand
CTCAAGCTGTCACCCTGGATAGAGTGCTGTGGCATCACAGCTCACAGCAACCTCCAATTCCTGGGCTCAAGCGAGTCTCCTGCCTCCGCCTCCCAAGTAGCTGGGACTACAGGCGCCCGCCACAACGCCCGGCCATTTTTTAGTTGCAGCCGTCATTGTTGTTTGGCGGGCCCAGGCTGGATTCGAACCCGCCAGCTCAGGTGTACGTGGCTGGCGCCTTAGCCCGCTGAGCCACAGACGCTGAGCCGAAGATGTCTTCTGATCATCTCTTCTATTTGGTCTTCTCCCCCATCAGCAAGAGAGGGGACAAAAGACGCCTGGTTAGAAGAGACACAAAAATCTCTTTCTCCTATGTCAAGTCCTACACCCCTGACTTTGCCGATCTAAGCATTCTCTCATGTAACTCTGACAACATAATCAGAGCATAATTATGGTAGCCGTGTTTATCACCATCTTACAAAGAAGGAACTGACCGCTAACAAGACGGATTGTGAAGTCACGCTCCTAGGCAGAAGTGGAGAGGAGACTCAAACCGACACCTCTGAGCCTGGGACTGATGCTCCCTCCCGCGTGGCTGGCTGTCTTCTCACGCTGTCAGGCATGCTCGTCCCTTTTCTCTGTTTCCAGGTGCTACCAAGTTCTAGGTCCAAGGCAAGGTCCCCTTTCTCCAGGAAGAAAATACAGCCACCAAAAGCTAGGTAACTTTTGCCTGATGTGAATATATTATTGTTCAGCGACATGATGCGCTTCTGGGCATTAAAAGCTCAGCCCTGAAAGGGGCTCCTTCAGGCAGCGTCTGCTGTATCTGTGGTGAATTGGCTATCTGGGGAGATGGAGGCAACAGTAGTAGTGCCATGCTGACCTTTCAGCCTAATCCCTTAGAAAGAGCTGGGATACCCTGCTCCTCCATGGATCAGCATTTCTGAAGCAGCTGCTTCCAATTTGGGCAGAACCAGGTGGGGAAGTGGGGACTCTGAGAGCTGCCTGTGGCCCGATGATATTCAGCACCAAGCACCAATACCACAATGGAGGCCAGAAAGCCATAAAGCAGAGGTTCTCAATGCTGGCTGCAGGTTGGAATCACCTAGAAAGCTTCAAAATATATATAAAAATTCCAATGTCTGGGCTCTATCTTAGTCTAATTAGATCCAGACCTCTGGGAATAGATTCTGACATTATTGTTGTTTCTGAAACCCTGAGTCTGCAGGTAATGCTAATATGCAACAAGGGCTGTGAGTTACTGCAGTAATGAATCAGCAAAGAGAAGTTGGAGTGTTCCAAAGAACAGGTGGCACTGGGGATGCTGAGACTTAAAATGTAAAAGGAACCTTACAAAGGAGTCATTTATTTCTATCCCCTCTGCCCTGCTTCCATGATAACTATTCTTGGCCCACACTACATGGGTGAGCGCTACTCTCTCCACTCAGGATTCATCCACTTTGGCCCCCCTTCTTTTTAGATCCACGAGTTCAAGAAATAGCCTGGACATTCCTCTTGACAAATTGGAGAGCTCAGCTGGGTCCAATTCATAAAACAAACACACACACTCCCAGAAAGAAGCCATGAGGCTGCAAACATGAATAGTGGTTTTGCAGTTGGCAGAAGGTATCCTGCTGTCGAGATTTTTAAAAAGAAAAGTCAAGTGTTGCTTGGTTATTTCTGAGACAAAAATTGGAATGTCTTTGTAGCTGAAAAATGAAAAAAGGTGTTGGTTTTATTTGAACAATTAATTAGTCAGGGGTTGGGTATCTGCCTAATGAAATGCAATGAAGCCATGGCAAAGCATGCTGCATATGAAAAATTAATGACATGAGAGGCTGTGCAGGCTGTATTACACGAAAAAATTTGTCCCAAGACATTATGTACAACATCATCCCGCTTTTGTAAAAAAAAACATGTAAATGTTTAGACATTTAAACTGAAAGTATGCAAAGTATTAATGTTGAGGAAATAGAAAATCTTTATTTTCTTTATATTTTTCTATTTAGTCTGTATTTTGTACAATAAAAGCACATCGATTTTTTTTTTTTTTTGAGACAGAATCTCACTATGTCACCCTCGGTAGAATGCTGGGGCGTCACAGCTCACAGCAACCTCAAACTCTTGGGCTTAAGCAATTCTTTTGCCTCTGCCTCCCAAGTAGCTGGGACTACAGGTGCCCACCACACCACTATGTTTTGGTTGTAGTTGTCATTGTTGTTGTTTAGCAGACCCCGGGCCAGGTTCAAACCTACCAGCTCTGGAATGTGGCTGGTGCCCTAACACAGGTGCCAAGCCAAAAGCACATCAATTTTTGTTAGGAAAAAATGTAATTAAGAACAATCTCAGGTGCTGAAGCAATGGATTGATCCATAAAAATTTTCCATTTTTGACAGAGGACTGCAGGGAGTTTTAAGTTGAAATCAAATTTCATATCATAATCAGAGACATCCACATAATGACAACCTTATAGATCTTTCCCTGGAATAGAGCGCTTCCTTAAGGCAAATGTCCATGTTTCCTTGCCGTTAAATATTAATCGGTTAGAACCCAGCCTAGAAGATGAATTTTAGTTTATGTGACGTCTTTATGAATTAATGGGTTGGCGCAAAGAGCAGGACCAGAGTAGAGTCACGAAGAGGTTTTGGAAGATAAAGCATTTCTTGTGAATTCCCCATTGCTTCCTTAAGGGACATGGACTTGGACAAGGTGCTTATCTGCCCAGGGTCTGCGAAACAGCCCCCACACTGTGATGCCCTCTCTGGAGGTGTTGCCGGAAGCAGACAGCAGGCTGTGAGAAAGGAAATTAGCCAGAGCCTTTATCAGAAACAAGCTGTTGAGAGCTGCTCTTGGGTTCTCTTTGCACAGGTCACCTTCAGCAGGGAAGAGGCAGGAAATTAAAAAGCTGGAACCAGAGTCACTTAAATATAAATACCAAGTCCTCCTTGTCGGGGTCTCAGAGGAGCCACGTCCCAGACATCGCCATTGCCAACTGTGCACTGCCATAAATGATTGAATATGATACGATGTACGATGCTCAAGCTTCCACTAATGGTTCAGTGCTCCAATTTCCTACCCAGTGTGGAGTTTCTGAAGTGCTCTTGGCTACACAGAATAGTCTCCATCCAGCCATTAAGAAACATGCTTTCAATACTGATGACTTCAACACAGCCTACTTCTCTTGTTAAAAAATATAACTTAAATGATTAAAAAAGGCAGGCTATGCAGACTGAAAAATTAAAAGCCTTCCTCACCTACGGACCTTCCCTCTGCTCATTCTTTTCCCCAGGCAATAGCTCATACCATTTTCTTGAATATCTTTCCCAATATTCTACACAGGAAACAAATAACCTATAAAAAGTGGGCAAAAATATTTGAAGAGACATTTCACCAAAATAGATACATAGTGGCAAACATGAAAAGAGGCTCAACATCATTAGTCATTTTATTTTATTTTATTATTTTTGAGACAGAGTCTCACTTTGTTACCCTCGGTAGAGGGTACCATAGTGTCACCACTCACAGCAACCTCAAACTCTTAGGCTTAAGTGGTTCTCTTGCTTCAGCCTCACAAGTAGCTGGGACTACAGGTACCCGCCACAACGCCCGGCTATTTTTAGAAATGAGGTCTTGCTCTGGGTCAGGCAGGTCTCAAATTCATGAGCTCAGGCAATTCACTGGCCTTGGCCTCCAGTCTTTCTTTGTTACCCTTGGTAGAGTGCCATAGTGTCACCACTCACAGCAACCTCAAACTCTTAGGCTTAAGTGATTCTCTTGCCTCAGCCTCCCGAGTAGCTGGGACTACAGGTACCTGCCACAATGCCAGCTATTTTTAGAAATGAAGTCTTGCTCTGGGTCAGGTTGGTCTCAAATTCATGAGCTCAGGCAATCCACTGGCCTTGGCCTCCAGAATGCTAGGATTACAGGTGTAAGCCACCGTGCCTGGCCTTATTTTTATATATATATATGTATATATATTTATTTATTTTACAGACAAAGTCTTTCTCTGTTGTTACAGCTGGAGTGCAATGGTGCAATCTTAGCTCACTGCAACCTTAAGCTCCTAGGCTAAAGTGATCCTCCCAGCTCAGCTTCCTAAGTAGCTAGGACTGTAGGTGCATAACACCACACCATGCTAGTTTTTAAAATATTTCATAGGATGGGGTCTCACTGTGTTATCCAGGCTGGTCTCAAACTCCTGGCCTTAAGCAATCCTCCCACCTCAGCCTCTCAAAGCAAAGCATCATTAGTCACTAGGGAAATACACATGAAAACCACCAAGGTATCACTACACATTGAATAGAATGGTTAAAACTTTAAAAATGTATAACAAATGTTGGTAAGAATGTGGATAAACTGGAACTCTTTTACATTCTACTGTACAATGGTACACTTTGGAAAACATCTTGGCAGTTTCTTAAAACGTTAAACATACACTTGCTAAATGATCCAGTCATTCCCTCTTGCAGGTATTTATCAAAGAGAAAAGGAAACGCAAGACCACACATAGACATGTATCTGAATGTTCACAGCAGCTTTATTTGCAATGGTCCCAAACGGGAAACAACCCAGGAGTCCAACAACAGATAAGCAGGCAAGCAGACTGTGGTACATTCCTGCAATGCCATACCACTCAGCAATCAAAAAGAACGGGCTATTGGTTCAGACTACAACACAGGTGGATCTCAAAATGCTTGTGCTAGTGAAAGAAACCAGATCTCCCTGCAAGAGAGTACATATTGTATGATTGCACTTTATAAAGTTCTAGAAGATGGAAACTAATCTACAGAGACAGAAGGCCGAGCAGTGGCTGCTTGGGGGATGGAGGGAGGAGGGGCGAAGGGACCGTCGAGATTTCAAAGGGGCACACGGGAACTTTGGGGGTGGTGGACATAACTATTTTGATCATGGTAATGGTTTCACGGGTGTACACGTGTCAGAACTTTAGCGAACTGTTCACTTTAAATATATATGGGGGTTATTATATATCGATTATACCTCAATAAAGCTATTTTTTGAAAAGCACTTGCACGCGTGCACGTGTGTGTGTGTGTGTTTACAAAGGCCTTGGTACATCAAGTCACCTGGGATGGTGTAAATGGTGTCCTGGGGATGAAAAAGTGAGGGGAGGTGGTGGGAAGGAAAGGCGATGAAGGGCAGTGGAGACCATCCGGGCCGGCTTTGTCCCGTGGGCAGCACGGGCTGGTCAGGGTTGGTAAGGAGGACTCAGTGATTGTGGGACATTTCAGGCTGGATCACTTTGCTGTGGGGCTGACCTGTGACTGTGGGATATTTAGCAGCATCTCTGGCCTCTACTTATTAAATATAAGTAGTATTTATTCCACCCTACACCAGCTTTGACAACCAAAGATGTCTCTGAGCACTGCCAAATGTCCCCGGGGAGCACCCCCAGCTGAGACCGCTGGCAGGGCTCTGGCCCAGGACTCCATAGTTCTGAGGAGGAGGGTAAACCCCGGGATGATGTGGTCGGCACCCTCTGAGCTCTGGGAAGATGAGACAACAGGACGGCTTTGGGTCCTAAACTTACGGACACAAGCAAAATGGTGTTAAAACTGTGGCATGTGTTTGTATTCTTTCCTCCATTCATTCAACATCCACCTAAAATCTATGTGCCAGGTACTGAGGATACACCACGGTGTTGATTTCTGAGGGAGGTGACACCTCATTCTTTTACCTTCTCATCCCACAAAGGAGATGGCAGCCTTCTGGTTCTAGGAGAGAAGCGGCTCCTCCCTGGGAGACTGGGGAGCGGTGGGGAGGGGCCCCTGGTGCCCGGTGATGCCTTGCTCCCTGCCTTACAGCACTCTGGGTGCCACAGCACCTCCTGGAATGGCTATGGGATGGGGTGCCCAAGGGTGGCTCAGAAACGGGACTGTATGGCGCAGACAGTGAGCACCTGCGTGGGGTCCAGAGTGGGAGCTGAGTGCTCCAAATGTTCTCAACAGTGAAAGACTCTTGGGAGATTTGCACAACCCAAGAGGCAAAGGGCAGATTCGAGTCTGACCAAGACGGACTTTATTTTGGTAGCCCAGTAGGATAGGGGCTGTGAGACTGACTGAATGGAGAAGAGTTATGTGACATTTTCTGTATAAAGTTCATACATGTGGTAAGAAGATGAACAGAACACGGCCCCGGCTCTCCAGGGACTTGCAGTGTAATGGAGAACTTCCGTCGCCCCCACGTTATTTCTTGAGAACATTCTGAGGAATTATGATTGTTTCTTGGCCTTTTGGCTAAGATCAAGTGGAGTATCTGAGGAATTCTGTACCGTTGTGATCCTTTATTTTCTTTGATCTCTACAACGTCATAAAGTCACTGGAGTCCATTTGGCAGATAAGAAAACAACTCAGAGAAACCCCATGACTTGCTCATGGCCTAAAAGTATCTGACCCAGTGCCAGAATATAGGACTTCTGATGACTCCTTTCTAGTTCACAGGGCACGGGGTTGGGGAAACTTGGCTTAGCCAAGGGGCAGCTGATTGCCTTCTTACCAGTGATCTGTGATTTTGAGCACATTACTTTACTACCTTGCTGAGTGAACAGAATTTTATTTGTGCAAGTGTGCTTTAGGTATTAAGCAGAGTGCTGGGCACACAGCTTGTGGGTTAACTCTCTACAACACATTGCCACAGACAGCAGAGAGCTGTGGGATATTCCTGAACAATAACAACACATTGTAAGCTGTTTGGGAAGTTAATGAGGCAGCTCTGAGCAGGATGTGTCAACAGGGACTACAGGGGAGGTGGACACCAGCCCAGAGGTGGCTGCTACACAGTCAGGTCACGAACAACAGGGCCACAGCTTGTAGGACAGGCAGTAGGGGACAGGTGGGGAAACGCAGAGGACTGAGGGCGTACTTACTATTCATTTAGGAGTAACTTGTCACTTTCGGGGAGACGATTTGGTTTAAGACAAACCTTTTTGTTGCTGAAATACAATTAGCTACCAACCATATTTGTCTGCAGCACTCCAAGCTGTACGCAGTTTCAGTGAATGATCAATGTTTGAAAGTATCTGAAAGAAATATACTAGCTAAGGGAAAGTGGCTGGCTCCAAGACAGTTTCTCTCCTAGAGGGAAACTGAATACCCCTCAGGATAACTGAGTGAAAAACAATTTTAAGAGATTGAGAAGAAAATCACCAAGTGACCTCTGATATTCCTCTAAGGAGAAAGTTACAGACCTCCCAGCAACTAATCCTCTTAGCTTTTAGGTGTCTTCAGAGGGTTAATAAAAGAGCTTTGCAAACTGAGCAGCTTTACCAAGGTGGGAAATCTCAGGCATCAGGATAAAATATATCCCCTTCTGTTCCAACCCAACCATGCAAAGCTCTTCAGGAGGAAGGTGCTGGCTTTTGTGTTAGAGAAATAAAACATCCTGAAAGCAAACATCTTCAGGGAGATTCTTCAGCCACTCGATTATTTCTAGGCCTCTCTGTTATCAGAGGAGGGTGTGTCCAGGCAAAGACTCAGATCCTTTGCAATCAAAAGGAGATTAAACAGGAGTGGCAGCTGTCAAAGCCATCCCCCTTGGAAAGGACAGGCCCTGGTGCCTTAGTTGGGCTGGCACTAAGATCTGTGGTGATGTGCTATGTCAGGCTTGGCCTTGGCCCCCTCTAGAAAGAACTCAGGTTCTAAACTAGAGGGTGTTCAGGAATATCCCACAGCTCTTCACCGTCTGTGGAGATGTGTTGAAGAGAGTTAATCCGCGAGCTGTGTGCCCAGTGCTCTGCTTGATTCCAGAGGCCGTCTTTTCTCTATGCAGAACCTCTACCTAGCTATGCCTCCCAACACACAGGACTGGCACCTGCACTCTTGTCCTTCTATCCCGATATATCCCCCTTCCCAGGCAATGAACAAATCCTGATCCCCTTTCATACCTTTCGTAGAGGCAGGAAGTTTGGCTGCAATTAAAACCACATTCTCTATGACTTCACTGCATGAGTCCATTGGTCCTCAGACAGGAGTAAGACCAGCTGCAGTCCTCTCTATGAAGCACATGGCTAATAGCATTCCTTGAATATAACAAGCCACAAGGCTTTAAATAGTTTCTAGGTCTATCACCTTTTAAATCAGGCAAAATCAATGACTTTTATATTGTAACTTCTCTCCTAACCACGCAGCATGAGTTAAGATATATTTTGTGGGGCGGCGCCTGTGGCTCAGCGAGTAGGGCGCCGGCCCCATATACCGAGGGTGGTGGGTTCAAACCCGGCCCCGGCCGAACTGCATCAAAAATCAGCTGGGCGTTGTGGTGGGCGCCTGTAATCCCAGCTACCTGGGAGGCTGAGGCAGGAGAATCGCTCAAGCCTAAGAGGTGGAGGTTGCTGTGAGCTGTGACTCCACAGCACTCTACGGAGGGCGAGAGAGTGAGACTCTGTCTCTACAAAAAAAAAAAAAAAAAAAAAAAGATATATTTTGTGGAACTAGCACAATACTTGGCATCAAAGAGCCCTCAGGATTCAAATTCTCACTTTACCTTTCACTCTGTAATTTTCAGCAAATTTCCTAATCCCTCTGGTCTTGTCTCTCTTTGTGAAATGGGAAGGCCACCTCACTAAGTGGCGTCAGGCTTCACATATGTGTAGATGTACACACACGTTAGCTGGCCAGAAAAAGGTCAGGGCTCCCAATGTGGCACCTTAGAAGCCACACTGGTGGCAGGTCGGAACAAGCCGGGTGCTGAGAGACAGAGAACGGCATGGTCAGATAAAAAAAAAAAGGAGTCACTGCTCCTGGAGACAAGGTTTCTTCTGGGGTGATGAAAATGTTCTGAAGTTACACAGTACTAAAGTTCATGAGGGTATTTTAAGAAGGTAAATCTTAGGGTGTACGAATTGTATTTCAACTGTACTCTAACTTTTTTAAAGGACACAGAAAACATGAAGAACATCTGAGAAGTAATGGGACATGAGGCATTTCCATTCTCTGGGTAGAGAATCAAGTTCTAATTTACAGGACAAAATGTCATTATTTAGGCAGGGTGACGATCTGTTTTTCCGGCTAAATTCTGTAATTTAGATTCCTATTGTACCTCCTGAAGTTTCATGTTGGTAAGAGATTCTTCTTCATTTCTTGAGCTAAAAAATATTAGTGAATTCTTCACATGGTGCTTTTATTTTTTTATTTTATTTTATTTTATTTATTTATTTTTGAGACAGAGCCTCAAGCTGTCACCCTGGAGAGAGTGCCGTGGCATCACAGCTCACAGCAACCTCTAATTCCTGGACTCAAGCGAGTCTCCTGCCTCCACCTCCCAAGTAGCTAGGACTACAGGCACCAGCCACAACGCCCAGCCAATATTTGGTTGCAGCTGTCATTGTTGTTTGGCAGGCCCAGGCTGGATTTGAACCGGCCAGCTCAGGTGTATGTGGATGGCACCTTAGTCCGTTGAGCCACAGGCACCGAGCCTGGTTTTCTACATTTTTATTTATTTATTTATTTATTTATTTATTTATTTATTTATTTATTTAGAGACAGTCTCACTTTGTCACCCTTGGTAGAGTGTCGTGGTCTCATAGCTCACAGCAATCTCAAACTCTGGGGCTCAAGTGATTCTCTTGTTTCAGCCTCCCAAGTAGCTGGGACTACAGGTACCACAACGCCTGGCTATTTTTTGGAACTCCTGATCTCAGTCAATCCATCCGCCTTGGCTTCTCAGAGTGCTAGGATTACAGGCGTGAGCCACCACGCCCGGCAGTTTAAAGATTCTTTAGCTGACAATAGAGTGAAAGAGTTAGTGAAAGGAAATGCTTAAGATAAAGTGTCTGTTAATTAGAAACAAAGTATCAGACAAATTCAGATGGTTTGTTATGTATATTGAGACCTGCAGGTAGGTCTTGCATGGCTTTAGGCCTGATAATGAGCCACAGGGGACATCTCTAAGAAGCGAAGTGGTTCATGATGAGGCATGTTTGATCTCCTTTCTAAAGGCTAGCAACTCAGTTTTTGGAATCCTCTTGGCCAAGAGAGGGACCAATGAGTCAGCTGCTGAGGGAGGAGTCTTAAGATTTAATTTTAGTTCACAAAGTGATGTGGGAAGTGCCCAAGGAATGGGGTTGGTGATGCAGGCTGCTACCCACCTGCTATGCACCTCCCTGCCCTGGGCAGCATGCTCTGGTCCACCAACCCATGCTGACTCTGGGCTCTAAGGACTGACACTGAGTCAGGACTCTGACTCTGGCTCTAAGGACTCTCTCATTCTTGACACCTTTTCCTCTCTCTCTCTTTTTTTGTAGAGACAGAGTCTTCAGTTTATCGTCCTCGGTAGAGTGCTGTGGTGTCACAGCTCATAGCAACCACCAACTCCTGGACTTAGGTGATTCTCCTGCCCCAGCCTCTCGAGCAGCTGGGACTACAGGCACTCGCCACAATGCCCGGCTATTTTTTGATGCAGTTTGGCCGGGGCCAGGTTTGAACCCACCACCCTGGGTCTATGGGGCCAGTGACCCACTCGCTGAGCCACAGGTGCCGCCCAACACCTTTTCCTCTCTTCCTGTCCACAACCCACAACACAACTGGCCAAAGGAGAAATTAGGCAACATACATAAACCAAAAAGTCCTAGGCTGGATGGCTTCAGACATAGCTGGCCCCAGAGTCCTGAATGACTCCATAGCAGTGGTTTTTAATCTTCCTAATGCCGTGACCCTTTAATACAGCTCTTCATGTTGTGGTGACCCCCAACCATAAAATTATTTTTGTTGCTACTTCATAACTGTAATTTTGCTACTGTTATGAATCGTAATGTAAATATTTGATATGCAAGATGTATTTTTATTGTTACAAAGGGGTTGTGACCCACAGATTGAGAACCACTGCTCTAGGAGGACAGGCCCTGCCATACCCCCACCTCGGCCTGATGAGATGCATTTCAGGCTTCTAGCCTCCAGCACGTGGGCATTTGTCATAGGAAAACTGTGCTGTCCCACCATCACCTACTTGGCAGTCCCCCTCACCTTACACTCCAATCTCTGCTCGGCCCCTCCTTTCCCATGCTCATGGCCGCTGTGCACCTGGGTTTCCAGACAGCAACGCTCAGCAATGTGCAGGACAAGGAGTTCATGGAGGTCACCATCACTCAAGTGGGGGCAGATGTGAACCTGACCCTTTCTGATGAGTTAGGCTCAAGCATAGGCTGAACATGAGGAGGGTCAGTGGCAGCCCCATTGAGAGGAAGGACATTCAGGTGGAGGAGCGGCATGTGTAAAGACCCTGTGGCAGTCTGGGCAAGGGGCAAGGGGTGCCCAGGGCAATGGGAGAGGTTAGCAACCCCATCACTTGGGGCCTGGGCCATGGTCAGTGTTACAGCTCAACCAGGTTCAATGCTGGCTACTCCAGGGGGAAGCCAATTCATGGAGCCAGGAAGGGCTGCAGCAAGGAAGGGTCCAGTGTCATAGATGCTGAGCAATGAGATAGGAAGTAATTCTCAAGTCACTCCCTGAGAATTTGGAAGAAAAGATTTTTAAAGATAGTTTGGTAGGCCCAGGGCTGGGGAATTGCATCTGCTGATTGGTTTGGCTGGGTGGACCCTAGAGGTGTAGAAACTTTCTGCTCTGCTGAGTAGGTTCTTTGGTGGGACTTGCAGGACCAGTTGAGTTAGTTCTTTGGTGTGGGCCCCTGGTCTGGGTGGGTTGGCTGATCCACTGGAATGCAGCGTCTGGAAGATGTCTCAAAAACTAGCCCTAAGTTTCATTCATGTTAGGCCTGGAAAGTTGCAGGAAAGGGGTAAAAGGTCTTCAGCCCATGAGGAGGCAGCCAGCCTGTCAATGGGTGACCAGGGAGAGGGGAAACCCTGGGGCTGCCAGTGAATAATCAGAGAGAAGGGACAACTTGGGGCTGCTGGTGGATGACCAGAGAAAGGGAACAGGCCTGGGAAGGGCCTGGAGGCAGGACTTTGCTGAAGTGGTACCTTGGGGATGGTGGGAGGACCCCAGATGCTCAATCACCTCATGCCTGGCTCAGGGCAGAGTCTGGCTGCAATTAATTGGGGCCACCTGGGTCACTCAGTGACTGATGGGAACAGCTCTGGGCTCCAACCTTAGTGTTGCAACCACTTACAATACTTTGGGCAAACAACTAACTCGGTGCCTCAGTTATCCCATTTATAAAAAGGACACTCTCTTGCCTGGCCACTCTGTAGTGCCTGCTCTGAACCGTGGAGCCCAAGGCCCAGCCTCCCTGTGGCTCAGTGGGTAGATGGGATGCTGGCAGACACAGAGTGTCTCACAGCACAGGTTTCGCCTTGGCCTCATGAGCTTCAGAAAGAGCATGACTAGCAGCCCCTCCCTTTCAGCCTGTCCCAGAGAAAGAGACCCTGGGATCCACCCATAGCCTGAAGTAAGCCCCTGCAGCCAAGAGAACAAAAGAGAACAGGAGCATTGCCACTCAGTGCCCTTAGCTGCTTGTTAGGCATTAGTATCACGGCCAGAGCTAAGCACATTCAGCCGGGGGCAGCTGGGACCTCACACAAGCATGGAGACAGACAACATGTCGAACCTCCAGGAGCCACTGCAAGATCAAGGGGGACAGGCATGGTGCCCTCCTTGTGGAAGGAACACACAGCTTCCGATGGAGCTCTGTGCCAGCCTGCTTTCTAGCTGTCACCCCATGAGCAAGTTTGGGCCCCAAAGGACAGACAGCTGACTTATGGGTACTAGTTCAGATCTGTTGAAGCAAATTGAATTTTTTTTTTTTTTTTTTTTTTTGAGACAGAATCTCAAGCTGTCACCCTGGATAGAGTGCCATGGCATCACAGCTCACAGCAACCTCTAATTCCTGGGCTCAAGTGATTCTCCTGCCTCCGCCTCCCAAGCAGCTGGGACTATAGGCGCCCACCACAATGCCCGGCCATGCAAATTGAATTTTGAATACACTTTTATGTCAGTTAATTTTGCAGAGAACCTTATTGAGGGCAGTGAGGGATTCTGTACAGCAAAGCCCAGTGCTGAGATCAATAAGCTGACCATGCCATCCTGGGAACCACTGATGCTCACAAGGCCACTCAGAGCTCTGTCAGGAGGATGCTTTGCTGGGAGCAGCAGTGGTGGCCAGGTGAGGGGGAATGGCCTGCGAAGGACCAGGGGCAGTGACCAGATGAGGGTCTGGTCTTAGGGATTACAAGGTGAGCCCTGAGCCGGTATGTTGGAGAGGCAGGTGTTGTGTGAGGCCTCAATGCTGTAGGATCTCATCTCCTTTTACCCAGGCTGACAGGTAGGATGGGATCTAAGGGATGTCATGTGGGAGCAGAGAGACCAGCCCCACAGGCCTGGGGAGGAGTTACTAGGGATCCCATGACTGAGGGCAAAGAGGTGACATGGCTCAAAGGAACCAGAGGACTGAGGATCAGAGGGGGCTGAGGGTTTGGAGAGGGTTTGGAGGGCAGGAACAAGGACCAGTGGGCAGTGGTGGTGTGTAGGAGCAAGAGAGGGGCCTCAGCTACTGCCAACCTCTGGCAGACACTGGAGCACTAAAACCTGGGTTAGCCAAAGCCTGGTTCCCAGACCAGTAGCCTCAGAGAATGAGTTGGAAATGCCAGTTCTCAAGCCCCACCTGCTCCCAGACTTGAGAGACCAGGAACTCATACACCCACACAAATCAGGGAGCCTCAGACCTCCCATCTTCCTCTTATACATGGGACAACTGAGGCACCAAGTTAAGTTGTTTGCCCAAAGTATTGTAAGTGGTTGCGGCACTGAGGTTGAAGCCCAGGTAATCTGGGTCTAGAACTGCCCTGTCCAACAAGGTAACCACACGGGGCTGTTTGAGTTCTGATTAAAACTAATAAGTGCTGGCTCATTGCCCGTAGTTCAGTGAGTAGGGCGCCAGCCACATTCACCAAGGCCGTGGGTTCGAGCCCCAGCCCGGGCCTGCTAAACAACAATGACCACTCCAACAAAAAAATTGCCAGGTGTTAATGGAGGATGCCTGTAGTCCCAGCTACTCAGGAGGCTAAGGCAAGAGAATAGTTTAAACCCAAGAGTTGGAGGTTGCTGTGAGCTATGACACCATGGCACTCTACCAAGAGCGATATAGCAAGACTCTGTCTCAAAAAAAGGAGGGGGGGCGGCGCCTGTGGCTCAACAGACTAAGGCGCTGGCCCCATATGCTGGAGGTTGCGGGTTCAAACCCAACCCTGGCTAAAAACTGCAAAAAAAAAAAAAAAAAGTAATAAGTGCTGTAATACTAGCACTCCGGAAGGCCAAGGCCAGTGGATTACTTGAGCTTAGGAGTTTGAGGCCAGTCTAAGCCAGAGCAAGACTTCATCTCTAAAACTAGCCAGGTGTTGTGGCAGGTGTTTGTAGTCCCAGCTACTTGGAAGACTGAGGCAAGATAATCACTAGAGCCCAAGAGTTTGAGGTTGCTGTGAGCTGTGACACCACAGCACTCTACCAAGGGTGACAAAGTGACACTCTGTCTCAAAAATAAATAAATAAATAAATAAAAACAGCAAATACAAAATCCAGTTTTTCAGCTTGCCATATTTCAAGGGCTTGAGGGGCCCTGCTCTGGGCTGTCCTGTGGTTCCCACCTCTTCATCAAGTCCAGGTTCTGGTCATGCTGGTCTACCTATCTGCTAGCCACCATGGGTTGTATGCACCAGAACACACTGTCCTCCAGGTGTGTGTGGCACACGTGTGCACACAAACTAAAGTAAAACAGGAGCACGGGAGCTCTGCAATGCACTGCACTGAGAAATTGGTGGAAGTGTGGAAGAGTCTGTGGCACAAGCTCTGGCAGGGCCCTGGCTGCAAGGGGTTCTGTGCTGTATCCAGAGATGAGACTGGGAGAGAGGTTCAGGCCAAGTTTAATGAAAGGGGACAGAGACCTGCCTAGGCAAAGATGGCTTCTGCACTGAGGGTGGTTAGAAACCTGTTTTTATACTGTGGGCTTAGGGGAAGAAGAATCCACAGGTAGTTGGAAGGTTCTGGTGGGTTAGAGTCTTCCTGGCAGAACTCTTGGGGTGGGGCCTGGTAGGCCTTTTGTTCTAAGAGGAAAGGAAGGGGAGGAGGAAGGGTTAGGCCCCCAACACTGGCAAACCTCCGGAGGTTCAGAGCCCTGGCTGTGACCCTTAATCACTGAGATATGAGATTGTGGAGACAAAATGGGCCTAGTAAAGTGGGCACAGTGGCTCACGCCTGTAATCTTAGCACTCTGGGAGGCTGAGGCGGGTGGATTGCCTGAGCTCCCTAGTTCGAGACCAGTCTGAGCCAGAGCAAGACCTCAACTCTAAAAATAGCTGGGTATGGTGGCAGGCACCTATAGTCCCAGCTACTTGGAAGGCTAAGGCAAGAGAATCACTTAAGCCCAAGAGTTTGAGGTTACTGTGAACTGTGACACAAGGGCACTCTACCAAGGGCAACAAAGTGAGACTCTGTTTCAAAAAAAAAAAAAAAAAAAGGGTCTGTCTGCTGTCTGGTCCACAGGCAGGCAGGTGGAGTCTGCCAGGAACCATCTTCAGCCCTTCTTCAGGTACTTCCCATCCACAACCCATAAGTCAGATGTTTTCTCCTGGAAAGGAAGTTTCCCTCCCTGGAGAGCCGCAGAGCCCACTTGGAAATGAATAAAAGGAGAGAAAGCACCTGGGTCTCTTCCCCCAGGAGGGCCAAGGAAACCCTGAAGGAACCCAGAAAGGAACCCCTTAGGGGGTATTGAGGGACCTGCCCTTCCCTGGGGGCACACACCTGAAGAATGTATATTCCTGTATTTGAAAACTTTGAAACCAGAATCTTAGATCTTCCCAAACAATTGCTGCATGTGGGTGAAGAGATGCAGAAAAGCAGCCCCCCCACACCGACCTCTGAGCCTGGGCCCAGGCTGGGAGTGGGTGGTAGACGAGCTCTGGGGACCTTGGGAGCAGGTGTGGACCCCAAGGCTGCTCTGGGAAGGGGCCTGTATCCACATGAGAGCCTGAAGTATTATCTGTGTGACCTTCACCCACATTTCTGGCCTTCACTCTGGCAGGGAGAATTAGGAAGCAGGAAGGCCAAAGAAAGGGCTCTGGCTCCCAGGGCAGCTCTTAAACATCAGAAGAGAGGATGCTGCCCCCCCACCCCCCATCCTAGAGCATTTTCATAACAAAACCAGAATGGGAAGAGGGCAGGAAGACCCAGCCCCCATCCTGGGATGCTGGTGGGAGGCAGAGACAGAGGTCTGCGTGGACAGGAAGCCTGCCCCTGCCCTGTCCACCTTCCACACACACATCCAGCCACCTGTGAACCACTTTATCAACTGCCCCTGGGTCAGCCCTGCCAATAGCCTGTGCCTCCCAGACCTCACCCTCCATGCCCAGCACAGAAGAGGCCCCTCCAACCTCTAATGGATAGGGTGATATGGACTGAAGCCCTGGACCCATCTAGTTCTAGTAGACCCCTCTGCACCGACGCCCCACAAACCTCCAATGCAAGGAGGCACTTCCCACCACCCACTATCTCCAGCCACTCTTCCTGTACCTGCCCCAGTGCCTTTGCTTACCTGTGCCCTCTGCAGGAAGCGCATTCCCCACTACATCAGCATGACTGGCTCCTCCTCAGGTCCTAGCAGTCAGCTCTACCCTCCATCCTCAGAAAGACCCTCTGGAAACACCCAAAGCCCATGCTCTATAACACCTCCTCCACATCTTATTTTCTTGGAATGATCATTTGATATTATTTTATTTGGCCATATGTTCAGGGTCTTTTTCCCATTTTTTTCATCAATCACTGCATTATTGACAGTGCCTGAACACAGGAGCCTTTTGATAAATATGCCTTGAACGAATTGATGGCGTTGAGACCCAAGCCCACCTCAGCCTTAGGTCTGCATTGGCGCCCAGCCCCTGCACCCTAGGATACCCACCATTCAGTCCAATTCCCGGGGCGGGGGCCAGGGTCGGGTGCGGGCAGCCAAGGGACCCTCGCCAGCCTCCCCTACTCTCGCCGTAACACTTCCGAGCCGGGCGGAGCTCGGGGGTGGACAGGAGGGTGCCTACCAAAGGTGCAGACCCCAACCACTCGTGCCCACGTGGAGGGGCGGCCGCCTGAGGGACCCAAGCAGCTGCAAGGGGCGCGGCCGCCCAGCTCCCTCCCCATGGGGAACACAGATCGCCTTCTACTCGCGCTGAGAGACAGGTGCAGCGGGATGGGTGGGCTAGCTGAATCTGGACCCTCTGAGGGGCGGGGCCTGAAGCCAGGGCGGGACCTGAGGGGGAGAGGCAGAGGCCCGGCCTAAGGGGGGGCCCTGGGGCTGGGGACTTAAGGGAGGGGCGGAGGCGAGGCGGGGCTGAAGGGGAGGATCCTGGGGCCGGGGCGGGGCCTGGAGGGGGAGGGACCAGAGGCCGGGGCGGAGCATAGGGGGGACGGGCCCGGGTAGGGCCGCGAGGCAGGGGCGGGGCCTGGCTAAGCGGACGCGGCGGAGCCGGGCCGGGGCTGAGCGGGCTGGGCGGGCCGGGCCGGGGAGGGGCGGGGCGGGGCAGGCTCCAACGGAGAGCTCACTTCCTCTGGCGGCGGCAGCGGGCGGAAATACGTCAGTTGTTATCCGCTCTGGGTGCCGCCGCAGCAGCCTCACGAGCCCCGTGCCCGGCCTCATCGCCCACCACCAGGTGCCCACTGGCCGACTCCGCCGTCAGTTCGGCCCGATCCCGCGCGGTGCGCATGGTCCGCACCCCCAGGGGGGCGGCCGAGGGCCGCTGAGCGCAGGGCCCTCCTCCGCCGATGCGCCCGGCCGCCGGGGCCGGGGGTACCCCGCCGCACCGGGCCTGGGACTGAGCCGCCCCCTGTGCCCGGAATGCCCGGCCCGGCCCGCCGCCCGCTGCTGCCCAGGGCCCGAGCCCGCGCGGCGCTCACGCAACCCGGAGGCGCCGCGTAGCCGAGTGGGAGCAGCGGCCGCACGAGGCCCGGGCGCGGGGCGTCAAGGTCACCGGCCCGACGGGGCGCACGCCGCCGCCGCTGCCATGGAGGCCAAGGTCCGGCCAAGCCGGCGCTCGCGGGCGCAGCGGGACCGCGGACGGCGCCGAGAGGCTGCCCGTGATGCCCGTGCGCAGAGTCCGTCGTCGGGCGAGGAGCCCGAGCCCAGCCCCGGCAAGGAGAACGCGGGCCTCCGCGGCGCGCCGCCCCGCGCCACCCCCGCGCCCCGTGCTGTGCGCCCCCCACGCCGCCGCCGCCGCGAGTCCAGCTCGCAGGAGGAGGAGGTCATCGACGGCTTTGCCATCGCCAGCTTCAGCACCCTGGAGGCCCTGGAGGTAGGTGCCCGGGAGCGGGCGGGAAGTGGATACACCTCCACCAAAGTTGGGCTGAGGAACGGCCGGAGCTGGCCCTGTCGCGGGTACCCTGTGGTCAGTTCCTACCCAAGCCTCCTGTCCCAGGGGCCCTTGTGTCTCCCGCATGCCTCGACAGTCTGATCTGGAGGACCCAGCAGCGTCGAGTGGGTTTAGGGGTGCTCTGAACTGCAGGGGGAAGAAATCTAGATTGCTGTCTAATCTAGATTGGGAGCTGGCTGGCAGCACAATCGGCCTTTTTTCAGTTGTGTTTTTGTTGCCAAAATATCGCCGTGTTCTGGACGTGCCGGGGAGCTGGGCATTGCTGGACTTAGCGGAGGCGGTGATAAAATGGATACTTTTGGGGTTCTTCCGGTTCCTCCCTTCTCCTTGATGGGGAGAGGCAGGTTAACCCTGAGAACCGTCTTGCTGACCGCTGCTTGCTGCGTAGTTAGTCGGTTGGCAGAAAGTATTGCTTCTCTGGCTGAGTTATCTATCATGGACAGTGTTTGCTGAGCAAATACTGCCCTTGTTGCCTGAACCCAGGTGAATAGAGAAGGAAGTGAAACCCTGTTAGAGAGTCGGCAAGAGGGGCAGTGGGAGCTGCTGCCTCCCTAGAGCTGCCGTGAGTGAAAATGCTGATCAGGCCCAAGGGCACTGCCAGGGCTCTGGCATCCTGAAAGCCTCAGTCTTATGCCCTCCGGGAGTAAAGAGACTTCCAGTGAGCTTTGCCCCGTGCAGCCCTTACTTTGGGGGACCCTCATCAGCTGGACTTTGGACTCAGAAATCACTGTGTGGTCCTCTTAACTTACCCAAGGATTTGGGAGTTCCTGGCCTGGGACCCCTCATCTCAGGCTGAGCTGTGTTGGAAGAGATGTTGGCTGCAGGCCCCTGCAGTGAGTGCTCTCCAAGTCCTCATTCTAATTTGGGGGGTTGTTTCCAGGGGACAGAGAGAGCCTCAGGGTCAGGTGCTGGTGGCCAGGGACCTGGCCCTGAGCCAGGTTTGCTGCTTTGTATCTGGGTGGATGGACAGAGGCGGGGCCTCTATGAGCACAGGACAGGGGTGTTACAGCTTGTGCACACCATACAGCCTGAGGGCCTTAGATGGCTTCTTCTGATGGCTCTCCAGGGCTGTTTTCTGCCTTCTCAGTGACATTAATGACATGGAATACTTGCTACACTTGCTGTAGGCTGGGCCCTAGGCTGAGCTCCTGTCCTACAGCATACAAGACTGGCTATAGGGCTCTACATTCCAGATCTGTGATCACTACCTGCCCCACCTGTGCCCTGTCACAGGTGGGAAAAATAAAAACTATAACAGGGGGCGGCGCCTGTGGCTCAGTGGGTAGGGCGCAGGCCCCATATATCGAGGGTGACAAGTTCGAACCCGGCCCTGGCCAGCTAAAACAGCAGTGGCAACTGCAACCAAAATAGCCAGGCGTTGTGGCGGGCGCCTGTAGTCCCAGGTACTCAGGAGGCTGAGGCAAGAAAATCACCCTAGCCCAAGAGCTGGAGGTTGCTGTGAGCTGTGACGCCACAGCACTCTACCCAGGGCGACAAAGTGAGACTCTGTCTCAAAAAAACCCAAACAAACTCTAATTGGCCTCGAAAGCCCTATACATCCATGGTCTCCTCACCCCTTTGGCTCTAGCACAGTGGTTCTCAACCTTTCTAATGCCTTGACCCTTTAATACAGATGATGTCATCACACTGGGTACTGTATGTAGGTGTATCTGCATGTGATCGGACCGCCTGGAGATAGAGAAACAGTGTCTTGGGTCCTAAGACCACTGAAAATATGTGTTTTCCGACCCCCAAAGGGGTCGCGACCCCCAGGTTGAGAACCGCTGCACAGGTCAGCCCATCTGGTTCTCTAGCAGTTCTCAGTGACTGGTTGATGTTTGGTGCTTTCATGTCTCAGCACAGATGTCATTTGGGACCCCATCAGAAGTGGTAGCCCTTTTCTCCCCCAACTTGTTTTTTTTTTTTTTTTTCCAGTTTTGGCCAGGGCCTGGTTTGAACCTGCCACCCCCAGTATATGGGGCTGGCGCCCTACTCCTTGAGCCACCCTTTTCCCCCCAACTTCAACTGCCAGTCTCACTCTCTTTCCTGTCATTGCCATTCTGAGCTATTTCATGTTGTATTTGTCCTCTATTCACATCTCTCCCCATAAGAACTTGTGAGCTACTAGAAAGCAGGCATCGAGTTTGTCTTGTGTGTCTCCTTGGGGTCCAGTGCCCAGAACAGAGGTTGCTGTGTCAAAAGTGTCCCATGAGCATTGTGTGTTGAATGAGTGAGGGGAGAGGCTGCGTTTTAGGAGGGTAGGGTCATGCACCTAAGGTCACAAGATGCCATGGGGGGCCTGGACCATCTGGGTCAAAGTGCTCTTCCCACAGCGACTCTCACCACCTCCTCTTTTAGAGACTTTGGTTGCTCAGACCAGCCCACTACCTGTCATAGCAGGACTGGCCTGCTTCTGCTTGGCATTCACACAACCATGGTACCTCCTGTACCCTGCCTTGGAAAGTACAGGACTTCTGGACGAGTCATATAACCTCTGAGTTGGCCCAGAAGTATCTCTTGATTGGCCTTACTTTTTGCTAACGGGTAGTGGGTTTTCCCTAAAGTTCAGATAATTCATAATCATCCAGACAGCAGCAACTGATTTGGTGTTCTCTTTACCAGGCACCATTCTGAGCTGCCCTTCACAGACTTACAACTTGTGTGGGGGTGTGGGTGGGGGTGGGTTGTTCCACAGACAGGAACATTGAGGCACACAGCAGGGAAGCTGATGGTTCTAGCCTATCCGGTCATGGGTCTGGAGGTTCTCACATGGGATGTGTGCTCAGGACCACCAGGACCCCAACCCAGAAGTGAGCCTGCCTGCCTCCCAACTTCACTCACTGTCACCCTATCCCCAGGTTCTGGGGGCAGTTCCTATGCTGAGACCTCATAGGACATGGGCGCGCGTGCGCGCGCACCCACACACACCCGACCCAGAGGTGATATTTGAGAGAGAAACCCATCTAACCCCAGAGGCTGGCTCACCTGCTGGGCAAAGCAGTGGGTATAAACAAACACAAGTACAGACTTGTTAGTGAGGTGTAGCCCGCATGTAGAAGAGTGTCCTGAGGGTGTCAGTACAGGCCCCAGCTGGACAGGCTTCCAGCCCCAGCCTATCTCCTAGGTCAGGCCCCTACCCAAACACCCTCTGTTCCCCTGGCGGGTCCCCTACTCCTCCTTTGTCCTGGGAAAGCCCCACCATCTCCTCCTGAGCCCTGGGCTAGATCCTACCACCTATGCCCCGGTCAGAATCCCTTTCACCCTGACCTACCCCACTTCATCCCCTGTGCCCTGGGCAGACTCCCTTTATCAAACCCTGTGCCCCAGGCAGGATACTACTTCACCCTGTGTGCTTCAAGGTGGGGCTCTATAGGTCTGAGCTGTTTCCTCTGACTTTCTGCAGCTCCATCTAACTTTTTTTTTTGTGTGTGAGACAGAGTCTCACTTTGTCACCTTTGGTAGAATGCCGTGGCATCATAGCTCACAGCAACCCCAAACTCTTGGGCTCGAGTGATTCTCTTGCCTCATCCTCCCGAGTAGCTGGGACTATAGGTGCCTGCCACAACGCCTGGAGATTTTTAGAGATGGAGTCTCGCTCTTGCTCAGGCTGGCCTCGAACTTGTGAGCTCAGGCTATCCACCTGCTTTGGCCTCCCAGAGTGCTAGAATCATAGGTGTGAGCTACCGCACCCAGCCTTCCATCTAACTCTTTAACTGACAGTGGGAGGGGTCCTGTGGTTTGGGGGTCAGGGGATTGGAGAAAACCCCTAGACTCTTTGCTCTTGCTCTGGCCAGGGACACTAGGAGAGTTTAGGTGGATGGCTCTCGATCATCTGTCTTGTTTTCTGTGACATTTCTGTTTCCTGCTGGTACTAACCAGAGGGGATGGGGAGCCACTACCCCTAGGGCAGTGCTGTGGTCCTATTTGCCAGGTACTGCTGCTAGTCTCTGCCCAAGTCCTTCTGAGAAAGCTAGTTCCTCCTAAGTGGGGCTCAGAGCCCCTAGGGCTGTGCCAGACACCTCATCCCAGATGGTCAAGGCTGCCTTCAGCTGCCCTCCTGTCACAGAACAGGCTGTGCTGGACACTATATCTCCCTGGTAGTAGGCCAGGTCCCATTCAGCTCCCTGGGCCTGTGACTGACTTCACCTTCTTTCCCACATGCTGACCCTGTTCCTGGAGTAAGAGGCTTGGTTGGGTGCTCTGGGGGAGGGGATTCAGAGTCTGGTGAGTGCCTCTGCCACCACCTCCTGCCAGAAACCACCCTCCTGGTTTGACATCTGTGATTTTTTTGTTGTTGTCGTTAATTTGTTTTTTCAAACAGCAAATTGCTTTCACTTGGTTCAGAAATCCAGCTCCATCTATAAAAGGGTGTATGCTTAAAAGTTTCAGCTCCTATCTCAGCCAGCCTCTTCCAGGTGTCTGCTTTCCTAGGTCTCTGGGCTTTCTGGAGCTTCATTATGGAGACAGAACCAGGTGCAGGTGTGCACCTGCTCAGAGGAGTATTGTTCCTCACACAAGTGTGCCCAGGAAGACAGATGGGAGGAAAATGCCTAGAATACTGGCTGTAGGGCCAGCAACTCCCCTTCTCCAGTTCTGTTTCCACATTCTCTGGGCGGCATGTATCCCTTTGGTAATCGAGAAACATGTGCCTGAGACCCAGTGTACCCTGCCCTGCATAGCACAGCACAGACTCTTCACCAGCCATAGCTGCGTGGGGGTACACCATTACCTCTGCTGAAGATGACACTTTGTCCCAGCAACAGATAGGACCCTGTTGGGCTGGAGGTGTGAACCTGGAGCCTGCAGGCCTTGGCCAGGGGGCAAGTAGAGGTTCTCAGGGCACAAAACAGGGGCCTGCATGAGATAGGGCAGGGAGCTAAGGCTGTGTCCCACTCTGGGTACAGTCGGAGTTTCTGCTGAGTGGTCTCTGCCTGGGCCTGGAGGGGATGTCATATCATAGCATGGTTAGGACCCCCTGCGTAAGGGCACCAGGCAGGAGGAACTAAGCTGGGGAGTGCACCGGCCGTGGGTACATGGTGCAGGGCCACTGAAGCCCACACTATTGATCAGTGAGGGCTGAGTTTGTGATGGTACCATACTTGTGCCTAGTCCTCGGATGGCTGGGGATGGGACTGGGACTGATACCACACAAGACTCTTGGGCCCCGTAAGGAAAGGCCATGGGGAGCCTTTAGCCCATATTGTCTCTTCATATGGGGTTTCAGGGGCCCAGAGCAGGGACTTGCGTTATCCACAATCATAGAATGAGGCACATAGCTGAGCTTATATTCCGCGTGGGGTGGTCTTGGGCTGCTTGGAGGACATGCTAAACCCAGTTCTTCACGGGAGTGTTCAACCCACGGCCCAGGGGCCACATGTGGAGTATATGAGGACTTTTTTGCATATCTGTAGTGGTAGATCTAATGAAAATTACACAGGAATCTTTTTTTTTTTTTGCTTCTCAGCTTTTGGTAGTGTTTGGGTATTTATTGTGTGGCCCAAGACAACTCTTCCAATATGGCCCAGAGAAGCCAAAAGATTGGACACCCCTGAGGGTCCCACAGCTGAGGGATGGTCCTGCAGGCCTCAGGTTTGTGCTGCTGCAGCAGGATAGTCACCCGCCTTCCCAGCTTCTTGGGCCTGATCCTTCTTGGCTATAATACCAGGTTCTTCCTGGTCTTCCCCCCGCTATCAGAGCCACTATGCACGCGTTGCACCCTGGGCCCTGGTGTTGGCTGGCCCTCTGCCTGGACGATTCTTCCCATGTGTCCCTGTGACTCAGAGGTCCCACTGCCCAGAGCCTGACCCAACACCAGTGCTTCTGTGCATTACTGGTACTCATCCTCTGGCAGGTTGTCTTTTCTCTCATCAGGAGACATGGAGGTTTGTTTGATCTTGTTCACAGGCATCTCTCTCCCTATCTCCAAGGATGCAGACCAGATCTCCACATACCTGTGCTTCCTTCCTTGAAGAAAGAAATGCCTAGAGCTAGAATTGCTGTGTTTGTGTTGTGTGGTTTTTAAGGCTTTCGTTAACAGTGCGCCAGTTACCCTCCAGGGATGGTGCCAAAGGCCAGTTCTCTGCAAGTGGGGTCTAATGTTCCATTTGCTGCACTTTGTGTTTTTGTTAGTGAATAACACTCACTTGTTAGTAACACTTGCTTCACTCTTATTTCTAATTGGTTGTTGCTGCTGTAAGAAAACAGTTTTCCCACGGAACATTTGTACCACAATAATTTGCTGTGTTCCCTCATCAGCACTAATTGTCCTTGTGGATTCTTTGGAGTCACCACTGGCTATGGTGTAAGTCACCATCACGGTGCTGCCTTCCTCACTGCTCTGCTGTTGGTGTCTTTTAGTGTGTGACTGCATGTGATATCACTGCCAAAACTGTGGATCCATGTCTTGCCTGTGGGTGTCTGTCTCTCCTCCCCCATTTGCTGTGTGCCCCAGGTGTGGTGCTTCCTGTGGGGCCTCTTGCCCAGGAGGTGCCCACCTGGCCCAGCACCAGCAGTGGAGAGTACATCTTGCTAGCTGAGCTCCAGGGACGGTCCTGTTTGGCCATGTTGGTGGGGTCGCATTTCAGGTCACTTTGCTGATAGTTGGGGTTTCTGCCACCATATCTCTAATAAAATTAGTCTGTGGTTGTCTTGCTTTTGCTTGCCCTGCAGCATTTAGGTTGGGAAGTTTCCTCTTTTTCTGTACTCTAGAGTAGTCAAAATGGATTGTCCACTTCCTTACTACCTGGGCAGAGCTCTGAGGTCCTGGGATCCAGCCTGTTTAGTAGTGACCAGTCCATACAACTTGGGATAGGGACGCAGCTGTGAGGGGAGACCAGACTGAGAGACCCCAGCCCAAAGCAAGTGGGAGGAGCCGGGAAGTTGTTGACTCAGTCAGGGGATCAGAAGAGAGTGACAATTTGGTGGCCCTAAAGAGGGGGCCATCAAACTGGGGCCAAGACCACGAGGAAAGAGGAGTTTCTCTAAGGAAAGCGCTGCATGCATGGCCCTCGAGGCTCCAGCCTGGTCTTGCAGAGTCAGAGTCAAGAGGAGCCCAGCACACCCAGCCCCCAGAGAGCCCACCTGGTGCCATGACCACTGACCCAGGCTGCCCCCTCCCTACCCCTTCTTCCAAACCCTGTCAGGACCTCTTTTGGCTTATGCTCCCACAAATTTTACGAGCCCACAGTACTCAGTTATCCTTCATTGTCCCTAGGGCACCTGCCCTACAAAATGAACTGGTGACCCCAGGCTAGAGAGCCCATACTTTCTGCTCTCCTCCTCCCACAGACGTGGCCCCACCGCACAGCTCAGCAGGTCTGCAGACTCCTCAGGGAAATGGGCTGGGGCTGACTAGGGCCACAACACCAACCTGGGGACTGTGGCACATGGGGTTCCAGGATCTCCTGGGAGCTGCTGGCAGTACCAGTGTCTGTACGGGCTGGGTGATTGCTTGTGTTCTGGAAGGTTGTGGGAGCCCTGAGGGCTGCTGTGCAGAACAGCAGCTCCAGAACAGCTCCTGTGCTCTAAGCCCCTTCCTCAGTCTTCTCCTGGGGACAGGCAAGGCCCTTCTTGCCCATATTTGGATGATGAGTACCTGCTGTGTGGCACCTGTGATGCTTCTGGGGAGATTAGCCTAAGGGGAGACTGGTCTGGGCCCAAGACTATTCAAAGGGACCCAGCCTGCCCTCCCACTGCTAGGGTAGTGCTGGCCTGCACATCTGAGAGACCATTTTCAGAGACTCTGTATGGCCCAAGGCAAAGCCATTTGTCCTTAAGGGATAGTGCTGTGCCCCCAGGTCCCTGAGGCAGGGCCAGGGCTTGTCACACACGTGTGTGGGGTGTGTAATGGTGCATGGTAGTGTTACGTGTGTGCCCAGATACCCAGGAAGCATGTGACATCTGAGAAGGTCATGTGGTACCAGGTGGCCTGTAGGTGTGGGGGGCTGGGCTGGGAGGGCTCACAGGGGAAGGGCCGGCTGCCCAGGTCTGTCCATTACCCATAGCTGCCTCAGGACAGGCTCAGTGCCCCACTGCACATGCCCCTGCATGGGCATTGGTCCTACTCTGGGTCCTGTGCTCACAATGACTTGTGGGTCACGAGGGTGGGGTGTGTCAGTGTGTAGGGGGTGATGCCCGTTCAACAAGCCAGGTCCCACCTCCATTCCAGAGGTGCTATCAGTTGCCAGCTGCCCACTGAGCTCCTTTCTGCCTGATTGTGGGAAGCCTTCTTCCCAGCCAGCCTGAGCCCACACTTTCTGCTCTCTTCCTCCCACAGACTTGCCCCCACCCCCCTACAACCCACAGCTCAGCGGGTCTGCAAACTCCTCAGGGAAATGGGCTGGGGCTGACCAGGGCCACAACACCAACCTGGGGACTGTGGCACATGGGGTTCCAGGATCTCCTGGGAGCTGCTGGCAGTACGAATGTCTGTATGGGCTGAGTGGTTGCTTGTGTTCTGGAAGGTTGCAGGAGCACTAAGGGCTGCTGTGCAGAACAGCAGCTCCAGAATAGCTCCTCTGCTCTAAGCCCCTTCCTCAGTCTTCTCCTGGGGACAGGCAAGGCCTTTCTTGCCCACATTTGGGTGATGAGTACCTACTCTGAGGCTTCTGGGGAGACTGGTAGCCACCCCTCCCACCCAGACTTATCTGGACTGAGGGCTCGCTGGTGTGCAGGCCAGGCCTCGGGTGGGTGCTGGGCCTGTGGCTACTGAGGTAATGAGGATGGGGGAACTGTCCTTCCTTGACTCAGTAGACATTGAGTTCTAGCTATGTGCCAGGTCCTGTGCCAGCCGTGAGATATACCCATGTGCCTGGTCGCCAGTGAGGATGGAGGATGATAAGGCCAGGTGGGCTTCTGGGAATGTAGGCCATGAGGTTGGCAGCACCATGGGGCAATGGCCCTAGAGCCTGTCATGGAGGGTAGACTGTAGGGTAGTGGCTTGGCCTGGTATAGGCTTCAGGTTGGCAGGCAGTGGGCCATCTGGAGGGGCTGGAGGTAGGTTGGGATCAAGTACTGCAGGATGCAGTGCCAGTTAGGTGCTTGGGTCCATCTTGTCATGGGGCATGTTATGGTGCCTGCTTTGCTGGAATACTTTAGAAAACTGGCCATCGAGGTGCCTGCTCTATTGAGCTCCCCTTGAACTTCATGTTTATCTGATTTTTGTAGAGAACTGGGCCCTGGAGAAGGTGCTGCTTGGGTCCCGAGTGCTGTGGCTCAGGGTCAGGGGGAGGCAGGTGCAGCCCAGGCAGGTGTCAGAGGCCCTGGTCCTGACTTCTCATTGGGAATACCTGTGTGTGCATGCGTGCTTGTGTATGTGCTTGCGTGCGTGTGTCTGAAGCATGTTCATGGCACCTAGGGTAACTGCTGCTGGACTCCAGCTGGACTCCAGCCATGGGAGCCATACTGTCCCTATCCCACAGGCAAAGGAACTGAGGCACAGGGACTAAGTCACTTCCTCAGTCTATACTGCTGGCAAGTTGCAGAGCAGGATCAGAATTCAGGCTGAGGGGTGCCCTGGAGAGCAGCAGGCCCCCATTGTCAGAGGACTCTGATCCTCCCACAGGGCTTCAGGGTCATGCTGGGGGTCCAGACCAGACTCCTGAGGCCGAGCTCTGCTACTGGCTTTTTGCCTGGGCATTCAGTGTTTCTGTAGACTGTCCTCCAGGCTGGGAGATCCTGTTCATGCTCATGCAGCCCCAGGTTCCCCTCACAGGGCCCTCAGGGTCCTTTTTTTTTTTGTATGGAAGGTCTTTATTAGGGAAGCTGCAGAGCAGCATTAAGGGGAAGGAGAGAGAGAGAGAGAAACGGGGGAAGAGAGGAGAAAGAGAGAAGGGAGAGAAGGGAGAGAGAGAGAGACACGAGACACCGCGGGGGAAGGAAGAGAAAAGAGCAAGGGTCCTTTATATCCTCTCTCACAGCACCTGTCCCCTCGACCTTTGACCCGTGCCTGCCCCTCCCTCCCCCATCCTGGGCTGGCATGGCTACATGCCTGTCCCCAGGGGCTGTGAGGTAGATATCTGGGCAGGGAAGGGACCTGTGGTTATTGTCTAGAGGGTGGCTCCTTGATGTGGCTGCACCATGTGGGGAGCCCCCTTGGTGACTGTTGGCCCTGAGGCTCTGGGGCAGGAGGTGGTTGAGCTGACTCAGCCTCGATCACTCTTAGGGCCCAGGCCCCTGCCATGGGGCGGTCAGCTCCTATTCTTCCTGATACAGAGAGACCAGCACTTCTGGATAAAGGCAAGAGAGACCAGCACTTCTGGATAAAGGCAAAACTGTGGCTGCCAGGAGGTCCTTTAACACTCCAGGCCTTGTGACTGCGGTGATACCCATGCTGGCCCTGGGCCTCCCTGGGCTGTGCTTCATGGTGCAAAAGAGGCTCTGGGGTATTGTGGCATCCCAAGAATGACAGTCCAGCCGCAGCTGTCGGCAGCAGCTGTGTGGGCCCCAGAGGCAGAGTGAAGGAGGCTGCTGGGGCCTCAGAGACTGGCTTGACTAACCATGGATTAGTGCTCTGAGCACCGCCCCTGCCATTGGGAGGTCACAGGGCTCTGGGGATAGGACAGCAATCAGGCCTGAGCCTGCCTTCCTGTGGTGCTTAAGGCCTGGGGCAAGTAGGGCCACACTGCACGCAAGGCAGGTGCAGGTGCAGGACAGGGGTGTCTGGCGTCTGCCCCCTCCTTCTGCCTGGTTGTGCAGATCTCAGCCTCAGTCTTGTCTAGAACACCCTTACCTCCAGGACAGCCTCACCTGTCCAGCATCACCGTATCAGACTCCCTTTTGTCACTTCTATCTAAATCTAAATGACCTGGTTTCTCTCTCTCTCTCTTTTTTTTTTCCTGTGGGAAAGTTGAGACATACAAGAGGATGTAGGACCTGTGTTCGTTTCACAGAGTTGACCACTTGTGGCCCGGGAGCCCTGGGTGCCCTGTGTGGTCACTACCATCCCTACTTGCCCTCACCCCTCCTGTGGGCCTTGGTGCTGGCCAGTCCCTACAAAATGCCCTTCTAGAATCCTCTATAGATCCTACAGGTGGCTGAGACAACCCTGGGCCGTCTCTCCTTGTGCTGCCTCAGCCCTCATGGCAGCCTGAGGAGTCCTGGAAA
This sequence comes from Perodicticus potto, assembly GCA_963574655.1. Taxonomy (NCBI): domain Eukaryota; kingdom Metazoa; phylum Chordata; class Mammalia; order Primates; family Lorisidae; genus Perodicticus; species Perodicticus potto. The sequence continues at coordinate 28,820 of CAUYRH010125336.1, read as the reverse complement.
AGAAGGCATTTGGCCTGAGGAGCAGGTTGCCTGCCATGTCTGGTGTGAGCTGACTTTCAGGACACTGGAGTTGGACAGAAAATGTTTAGGCTCCATGGCACACAGTAGAAACTGACCCCAAACCTCATGTCAAAGTGGCGGGAACATGTGGACTCTAGGCAGACTTGGTTAGGATGGCCAGGCATTCTGTGAGGGGCCTTCTGTGGGTGACTGGCAGCAGGCAGTGGCCTGATGTAGACCTGGGCAGGTGGCTGTACTCCTTCCTCTCATCCAGGCCCCCATTCCCTGCCTCAAGATTTTCGCCTGCCTAGGCACCTGTCCACGTCAGCCCTTGTCTAGCATGTCTCCAAGTGACCCTCACTGTCCTCACAGAGGTCTTCCCACAGAACCCTGGCAGGCTTGTGGGCAGGTGCTCAGTGCTGTGCCAAGGAAACAAGACAGTGACTGTTAGGTATCCTGGGCGCAGACCCTGGCTTCTCCAGTGGCAGCCTTCATGCCATTGCTGGGTGCCCAGGAACCTTGGCCAGCACCAGGAAGCCTACAGTCATGCTGGTGGCCTAACTTTCTTTTTTTTTTTTTAGAGACAGAGTCTCACTTTGTTGCCCTCGGTAGAGTGCCGTGGGGCACAGCTCACAGCAACCTCCAGCTCTTGAGCTTAGACAGTTCTCTGGCCTCAGCCTACCGAGTAGCTAGGACTACAAGGCACCCGCCACAATGCCCAGCTATTTTTTGGTTGCAATTTGGCTGGGACCAGGTTTGAACCCACCACTCTGGGCATATGGTGCCAGCACCCTACTCACTGAGCCACAGGCACTGCCCTGGTGGCCTAACTTTCAACTCCCAGTTGCAGTCCCTTGTCAGAGAACGCTGTGAGCCTACAGGACAGTGTTCCAGATGCTTCTGCAGCAACTGAAGTGTCAGTGAGGATTGCTAGGACTGCCACATCCCCTCAGCATGTATGGAGTAGGGTTGACGACCTTGGATTCGCTGGGTGAGGGAGACAGGTTAGGTCAGAGTCCTGCTCCCACCTTGTTGGCTAGAAGGGCAATTAGACACAGTCCCCACACCAGGCCACTGCGGGGTCTGCCCTAGGGCCTTCTATGCCAGCTCCTGTCCAGACTGTGACTTGGGCAGAGGGACAGTGTAGGTGCTGGTTGTGAGCTGGTGAGATTTCAAGGGCAGCTGAGCCACCCACAATCCCCTGGCTCTGAAGTGAGGAAACCCCTGTCTGGAGGGCTGAGCCGAGCCACACAGCCTTATCCTCATGAGGGGAAAATGGGGACTGTGCGTGCTGAGTTATAATTACTTTTATATTTCCATGGCTGGTTTACCATAGTGCAATTAGAAATTTTATTGGTGCTGCATAGTAATAACATTTAGGGGCGCTAAAAACAGTCACATAAAATTGCTTTAGGAAAAGCTAACTGGGGATGTCCGACAGTATGTACCCAGCTCCTGTGGTTCTTCTGGGGAGGGGAACAGGGAGGCTTGGGGGAGGGCCTGGACACTGTGGGGATGCTGGGGCTCCCTCTGGGTGCTGCTGTGCTGACCCAGCTATGCACACAGACAAGCCTGTGGGTTTGGGGCTGGGTTGGGTGGCAGGTGGTGCTAAGGATGCAGATCCTGGACAGTTATTAAGACTTCTTTGTGGCTTGCTTTCCTCATTTGATGCTAGGGTAGTCACGGCAACAACTTCATGGGTTGTGTGTGTGAATAAGGATCAGGTGTGTGAACATTTACATGTGCCGGCTTAGCGTCATAGCTCAGTGAGTAGGCACCAGCCACATACACCAAGGCTGGCGGGTTAGAGCCCAGCTTGGACCTGCTAAACAACAACTACTGCAACCAATAAATAGCCGGTCGCTGTGGCATGGGCCTGTAGTCCCAGTTACTCGGGTGGCTGAGGCAGGAAAATCACTTTAGCCCGAGAATTTGAGGTTGCTGTGAGCTGTGACGCCACAGCACTCTACCAAGGGTGACATAGTGAGACTCTGTCTCAAAAAAAAAAAAAAAAAGACATTTACGTGTGTCAAGCATTGAGCAGAGTGCCCGATAAAGGCCCAGTGCTCTGCAGTGAACACGAGGAACACAGAGCTCATGCCTGCCCTGCTGCAGCACAGGGCTCCTGGCACCTTCCTATGGAGGTAGGACTGGACAGCCTCCAGTTCACAGATGGATGCTGGGCTGCCTGGAGCACTGTGTTCCTCAGGTCCTCACCTGAGGAGAGTGGTGGCCCCCCTGCTGCCCGCTCAGTGGCCTTGGATAGGACACTCTGCAGCTTCTCTAAGCTTTAGCGCTCTCCCCTCAGGGTACACATGGAATGAGTGAAATTGGTCAAAGCTAGGGCCCCTGCGCCAGGCTTCTTCCCATTAGGCCAAGCGCTGTGATGTTGCTGTGGTACCTCTAGAGCCAGCCAGGGTGCCTCTCACTCTGTAGAACCCTGAAGGTCCTGCTGGGTGCACAGCCCCACCCTCCTAGGCAAGGCCAGCGGGCAGTTCCAAATGTGGGTGTTTTTCTGGTCTCTTAGGGCACCAGGTGGAGGGTTCAATCTCATCTGGAGAAGCTTGGGCTGGGCATAGGGATGCTGGGCATGGAGACGGCCCTACTGGCTCCCAAGGGAACTGTTCTCTTTTGAGTGAGTGCAGCAGATCCCAGATGGGGGCCCACGGCAGAGTATGCTTTGAAGCACAGGGCTTCTGGAAGTCTCTGCTGCCCTAGCATGGAACGCATGGAACAGGCACTCCCCTTTCCTTGGGGTGCTGCCTGGGGTTGTGCCCCCAGTTCTCTGGAATGTTTCTTAAGCAGCACTGCAAGCCCTGCCTGGGGCTGAGCGAGGCCAGGACAAACAGTGGATAAGAAAACTAACCTGTGGGGCAGTGCCTGTGGTTCAGTGGGTAGGGCACCGGCCCCATATACCAAGGGTGGTGGGTTCAAACCCAGCTCTGGCCGAACTGCAACAACAACAACAAAAATAGCCGGGCATTGTGGCGGGTGCCTGTAGTCCCAGCTACTCGGGAGGCTGAGGCAAGAGAATTGCCTAAGCCTAGGAGTTGGAGGTTGCTGTGAGCAGTGTGACGCCACGGCACTCTACCGAGGGTGATAAAGTGAAACTCTGTCTCTACAAAAAAAAAAGAAAGAAAGAAAGAAAACTATCCTGTGCTAGGTGGCTGCAGCTTGGGGGTTGGGGGAGGGGCAGGTAGAAATCTTTGTGTTTTTATTTTTATTTATTTATTCGTGTTGGCCTGGGCCGGGTTTGAACCCGCCACCTACAGTATATGGGGCCAGTGCCCTACTCCTTTGAGCCACAGGCACTGCCCCAAATCTTTGTGTTTTTAAAAGCAAACAAATGGCTCGGCACCTGTGCCTCAACGGGCTAAGGCGCCAGCCACGTACACCTGAGCTGGCGGGTTCGAATCCAGCCCGGGCCTGCCAAACAACAATGACGGCTGCAACCAAAAAAAATGGCCGGCGTTATGGTGGGTGCCTGTAGTCCCAGCTACTTGGCAGGCAGAGGCAAGAGACTCACTTGAGCCCAGGAATTGGAGGTTACTGTGAGCTGTGATGCCACAGCACTCTATCTAGGGTGACAGCTTGAGGCTCTGTCTCAAAAAAAAAAAAAAAGCAAACAAATGCCAAAACAGATGCATAGAAAATGTGGTAAATTTGAACAGTTTGCTGTTGCCAGCTGCATCCTTTTAGCTACATGCTAATAGTGTGGTGACTAGAGAGATGGCCGGAGTTGCCTTGTGAGGCCGTGTCAGGCTCCATGTGAGGGTCTGTCTCACCTGGACCCTCCCACTCCCCTGCTTACCTCCCCCCAAGGCGCCCCACCCCCACCCCCGCCTCATCCCTGGGGGACATTTTATTGGGCTGACTTCTCCATCTGTCTCCTCCTAACATCCTCCATCCTCCTCCTCCATCCCAGCTCAGTGCAGATTTCATAGTTACTAGGAAAATTACCCCTTTATTTGTTTTTACTTTTTTTTTTTTTTGGCGGCTTTTGGATGGGGCTGGGTTTTTTTTTTCAGACAGAGCCTCAATCTGTCACCCTGGGTAGAGTGCTGTAGCATCGCAGCTCACAGCAACCTCCAATTCCTGGGCTCAAGCGTGTCTCTTGCCTCCGCCTCCCAAGTAGCTGGGACTACAGGCGCCCACCACAACGCCTGGCCATTATGGGGCTGAGTTTGAATCCGCCACCTCTGGCATGTGGGGCCGACGCCCTACTCCTTTGAGCCACAGCTGCCGTCTATTTTTTTTTTTTTTAATATTTCCTTTTTTGTTGTTGTTGCAGTTTTTGGCCAGAGCCTGGTTTGAACCCGCCACCTCCGGTATATGGGCCTGGCACCCCACTCCCTGAGCCACAGGTGCCACCCAATTTTTTTTTTCTTTTTGTAGAGACAAGAGTCTCACTTTATTGCCCTCGGTAGAGTGCCAAGGCGCCACACAGCTCACAGCAACCTCCAGCTCCTAGGCTTAGGCGATTCTCCTACCTCAGCCTTCTGAGTACCTGGGACTATAGGCGCCCACCACGACCCGCTATTTTTCTGTTTTGCAGTTTGGTCGAGACCGGGTTTGAACCCACCACCTTCGATATGTGAGGCTGGCGCCCTACTCAATGAGCCACAGTTGCTGCCCCCCCCCTTTTTTTTTCAGTTTTTGGCTGGGGCTGGGTTTGAAAGCACCACCTCCAGCATATGGGGCCAGTGCCCCACTCCTTTGAGCCACAGGCGCCGCCCTATTTGTTTTTACTTTTGATTCAAACACTGTGAAAAGCTCCGTTCTCATTCTCAGTTGCAGCATTTGACTTGACAGAGAGCAGTTCCTATAACTGCCCAGGACACATGACCCCACAGATCCTGGGGGTCTAGGGGCCAGGAGGGAGGCCCCTCCCGTTAGGGCTTTGAGGAGTCGGCCCCGTAGGCCTTGTGAGCCTGAGATAGCAGGGTGACCAGGGGATGCTGTGGGGACACTCGGGCCTTAGGCTCACTTGGGAATAGCAAGAGCCAGTGTGTGCAAAGCCCTGGGGCAGCACCTAGCCATGTCTTTCCCACTTCTGCTACCCATCTCTTCCTGGGGGCACCTGGGCCCTGTGCTGGGGCAGTCCTGCACCTGATCCTTTGAGGGAGGAGGCTGCTCTAAGCCCCTCCTGAGGGGTCTGCCTGAAGCCCTCACAGCAGTCCTAGAGGCCCCTTCCCTCAGGCTTCACTGTCCTCACTGGTGGCTGCATTTCCTGGCACCTAAACTTGTCTATGTCCCTCCTGTCTGCTGGAGCCAGTTGGCATACAGCAGGTGCTTGCTGTCTGCTGTGAATGCAGATGTGGGGACCCCAGGGACCAGGATTGGCTGGCAGGAACACAGGTGGCCTGCTGGTGTCCCCCCTGGGTCTGAGAGCTCCAAAGGTGAGCATCGGGAATGGTCTCTGTCCCAGAGCATTGGACAGATCCAGTCCTCTTGGGCCCTGAGGAAAGCAGTGAAGGTGTCACGGGTGGGGGGCACTTCCCGTGTAGTGTCACCTGGGGGCACACCCCATGGGGTGTACATTGGGGTCACATCCTATGGGGTGTGGGTGTCACCTGGGGAGCATGTCCCGTGTGGTGTGGGCTGTCACCTGGGGCATATCCTATGGGGTATGGGTGTTAACTGGGGAGCACATCCCGTGGGGTATCCCTGCAGTCCCGGCTCCCAGCCCCCAGTGCTTAGTGTAGGTGGGAGCCTCCTCTCAGCAGTGCTTCCAGAGATGGGTCCTAAGAGACATGCCACCCCCTGCTGTGGGCCACTTGCACCAGTCATCAGGCCTGTCCCCTTTCTTCACTTCCCCTGAGAGGTGGCCTTCCTAAGGTGTGGCCCCAGCTTGAGAGCCCCCGCAGGGGGGCACCAGCCCTGAGCACTGCATGGTCCTGTGGGGTGTCCCTGCTGGTTAATTGCTCTGCCCTCCTCTCCTTGCAGAAGGACATGGCCCTGAAGCCACAGGAACGGAAGGAGACATGGGAACGTCGCCTCATGAAGAAACCCCGAGAGTCAGAGAACTGCCCACCTGCGGAGCCGAGTGAGCACAGGCGGCCCCTGGAGGCGGGCAGCCCCAGGCAGGACTTGGAGCCTGCCTGCGACGGGGGGCCGAGGAAGGTCCCACTGCAACCCTCCAAGCAGGTGAGCGCCAGGTCTCCCCACTCGAGAACTAGGCAGCCTGGGACCACGCCAGCACCTGGACACCACCCATGGCAGCACCTGGGGCTGCTTGGCAATGCGCCTCATCATTGTTGGACTCAGGGTATGGGGCACATGTGGCCAGGCTGGGTCACAGAAAAGCCGTGACTTGCCCAGGGCCACAGCTGGAGAGGGCCTACCCAGGGCGGGAGGGCATGTGCTGGGTGGGTGCCAAGTGGATAGGCTGGCCCCGTTTCCCCCGCGTCTGCCAGGCTCCGCCGACTACCCGGTGTCCAGTGTGTCTGTCAGGAGCGTGGGGACCAGGTTTGTTGCTGAGCACTCTCCTACTGCACACACAGCGCCATCTGTGACGTGCTCAGCATAGGGTGGGGGAGAGGTCAGTCCCGGTGGTCGCCGCAGGCATGTGACTTGTTGGTGGTCCAGGTGCACGGCACAGCCGGGAAACAGGACTCTGCCTGCCCCACCTGGGGGCCTTTCTGCCTGTCTGGGGTCTGAGCAGGTAGAATCTGGCCCAGGGCTTCTTCTGGCCTAGGGTTCTGTCCTAGGTCTTGGCTCAGCCTGCAGCTATTTCCTCCTGGGGCCCGCTGGCCTGCACCTTCTTCTCAGAGAGGGCCTTTGTTCGGTGTTTCGGGCTCCACTGTTGGTTCCCTCGGGACTTGGGCTGCTAGAGGGGGCAGCATGTCTCACGGGCCCGGGCTGGATGGGGGGGTCCGCAGACACACCTGCCTAGGTGGACACGTGCTCTTTCTTCCATGCAGGTGTGCTCCCCAGAAGGGGGGCCGCTCCCAGCCAACCCCTGGGACCAGAACGGCCCGGCCCAGCACCAGCAGCAGCTGCAGCCCAGCCAGTCCAGCCAGCCCCAGGGGCCCCCCCCAGCCCCGTCGGAGCTCCCAGATCCCGGGCAGCCCTGCCAGCCCTGCCAACCCCGAGAGCCCCGCCAGCCCCGCCAGCCCCAGCGGCCACCCCCGGGTCAGCGCAGCAGGCCCCAACGGTCACTTCTGGGCCTGAGACAGCCCTGCCAGCCCCGGCGGTTACTTCTGGGCCCCCGTCAGCCTTGCAGACCCCAGCGGCTGCCTCCAGCCCCAGATCAGCAGTGCCGGCCCCAGCAGTCACACCAGACTCAGCCCTGCCGGCCACGTTGGGCGCTCCCAGGCCTCAGGCAGTGCTGCCGGAGGCTGCGCTCCCTGCTGGCCCCACGGTCCCTCCTGGCCCCCTGCCTCCAATGCCGGCGCCTGCGCTCTCTCCTGGTCCCACGGTCCCCACTGACCCCCTGCCTCTATTGCCGGCGCCTGCGTTCCCTGCTGGTCCCATGGTCCCCACTAGCCCCCTGCCTCTATTGCCGGCGCCTGTGGTCCCCCTTGGCCACCTGCCTCTACTGCCGGCGCCTGCGTTCCCTCCTGACCCCAGGGCACCGCTGCCGGCGACTACGGTCCCTGTTGACCCGGTGGCACCGCTGCCGGCCTCGGCGGCCATGGGCCAGCCCCTGTCACTGTGGCCATCCCAGTGGGGCTTCCTCAGGACAGCGCTGTCGGCCCCTGTGGTCTCTGCTAGCCCATTGCCCACGATGCCAGCCCCCACGGCCACTCCTTCCCCTGCGACCACGCCGCCGGCCTGCCAGCTTTCTCCCAGGCCAGTGCTGCTGCTCTCGGCGAGCATTCCTAGCCCCATGTCAGTACGGCCAGCCCCAAAGGTCCCTCCTGGACCAGCCCAGCCGCCCCCGGCGGTCACTCCTGGGCCTCAGTCAGCCTCAGCAATTAGTTGAAGCCCCAGAGCAGCCTGGCCCACCCAAGCCCTCACTGCTGGGCCCAGGACAGCCGTGCCAACAGAAGCGACCACTCATGGGCCTGGAGCAGCCTCGCCCCAAGCGGCCACTCATGGGCCCAGAACAGTCATGTCAGCCTCTACGGCCACTCATGGGCCCAAACAAGCCCTGCCAGCCCCAGCCCTTACTCCCCATCCCTGACCGCCCTTCACTCCTAGGGCAGCCAGGCCTGCCCTGCCGGCCTCTCATGGGGCCCCCATGCCAGCCTCGGCGGTCACTGTTGGACCTGGTGCCAGCCCCTCAGCCCCAGCTCCTGGCCCTGGGCCGTCCCTGCCGGCCACTGAGATCACGATGGACCCGCTCCTCTGCCCCTGGGGTAGCCCGCCAGGCCCCATCAGTGAGCCCTGGAGCCTGATGCCCTGCAGGTGCTTCCTTGGTGTGTTGGACACCCCAGTTGGGGCTGCACCCTGGCAGGGCCCTGAGACCAGGGCCACTTCCCTGCAGATCTGAGACGCTTTGCTGGACTGGCCTAAGGCCTCCTCCAGGCAGAGTCAAGCACTGCCACTAGGGACTGAGGCTCAGGCAGAGATGGGGGCCCCACAGTGCTGGGATCGGGCAAGACACACTGCACCAGGAGGAGAGGAGACGACCCATCTTCCTCCTACATCTGCTGCACCCTCCCCCACCAGTGTCCCAGTGCCCCCAACGTGAAGGCTGCTTGTGATGTGCATGCCTTGGGGAGAGCACAGCTGCCCTCAGGTCCTGGAGGTCCCTCAGCATCTTTCCGTGCCTCTAAGTTGCCAACACTGTCCTTGCATCTGAGTCTCCATGCACACCTGTCCCAGATGTACCACTGTGCAGGGTGTGTGTGAAATGTGTGGTTGTGTACGTGTGCACGTGCACATGGGGTGTGGGGTGCCAGGAAAAGAGTGCTTTTGTTGGAGGTGGGTACTAGCCACAGGCCTTGTTCCTTGGGCACCAGCCTATCTGGCCACAGTGTGTCCCCCAAAACCCCAGATGGAATAGCTGGTCAAGATGTGGGCTTTGCTGGAGGCTGCACTCCAGGTCCCAGCCCTGCTCAACAATTGCATGGTACTGGTGTCCCCTTCCCAGGTCCTTAAGCTACAGGAGGGCCGTCTGGCTGAGCAGGAGCTGCTGGTGACCGGAGGCTTCCACCCCCACCTCTCAGGACTCTGCCTCTATCCCTAGTAGGTGTGCACAGAAAGGGGCTGTCAGGGTCTGCAGACCAGTGAGAACCCATGCTGGGAAAGTCTCTGCTGGGCCCTTCCTCAAAGCCCTCCCCCACCCCCAGCATTCTCTCCAGCTGTCAACCCACCCCCACCCAGTTGGCAGACCTCACACTACAAGGCTGTAGGGCTGTCTCTGGGCCCCCCACTGGTGGTCAGGGATCGACTCCTTAGACCCCGGGTCTCAGGGCAGCCGTACACTCAGGTCTCCTGGAGTATGGGGCACGCCTTTTGCCCCGTGCAGGAATAGCAGTTGGGGTGGGAAGGCAGGGCAAGCCAGCCTGGAGTTCATGTGTCAAGGGAGCATGTGTTCTATGAGGTGGGAGTAGCTGGGGAGGGGGTAGAGGAGCCATTGTCTCCACACCCCTTGTGGGGCCAGCCGCAACTAGCTGCTCTACAAAGGCAGGCATTTCTGGAGAGTAGCACTAGCCACCTACAGGTCCCTGGACTGAGAGGAGGTGGGAGGAGGCTCCCTGGCTGGAGACCCAAGCTGTCCCCAGCCCCTCCCTGCTGCCCCTGCCCATGCCTCGGTAGACCCCTTCCTCGGTGCTCACCTGGGGCCTCCATCCCAGAAACGCAGGGCTTATTTTTCTGATTAAAGAAAATAAAAAGTGCCATGTCACTATTTTTTATAACAGCATTAGTGTTTGTAATTTAAGCAGATGAGTATGTGTCTTAAATGATTTATTCTGACAAATGGTCCTTATGCAAATGGTCTTGGCTCTTGTTTCATTAGATTTGGACTGAATAGAAAGGGGACCTGAGTGTCTACTTTTGCTTAGCCTGGCCCAAGGAGGGTGTCTGGGGTGTTCTTTGCCCCTGGATTGGGCACCCCAGGGACCTGCCCCCCAACCCAGCAGGGGGCAAGGGGCTCATGTGAAGGCAGAATTCAGATTATTCCAAACCTGCTCCTCTTAGGTCTGTCTTGAAAGAAATCATACCCAGAGTGGGTCTTAGCCTATTGGGTATCACCCTGGGGAGGACTAGGAAACCTGGAGGCCAGGTCCTGGCCATGGGTTTGGGGAAAGTCCTCATATTGCTGTAATTACCCTCAAAGTCCTTCACAAAGGGTCTGGAACCACTTTCTCCCTGTTATGTACTAAAGCTCCTATTTCTAGCCTATCTCTCCACTTTTAGGGCCCCCCTGGGGGCTATGGGACTGGAGGAGCTATGTGAGCACAGGGCCTTGTCCTGGGTGCAGACCAGGACAACCTGAGGGAGCCATGCAACTGGCCAGGGGCAGAGGCCATCTGGGTTGGGAGGGTAGGCCATGGGCAGCCACATGGGCTGGGCCCCACGGCCAGGAGCTAGAAGCACAGTGGATGTCTGCGAAGGAAGCTACTAGGCTCCTTGGTGACCTAGAGGGACTCCAAGGCCTGACCATGCCCTCCAGTTTCCAGCCTGTCCGTGCCAGGGTCAAGGTGTCACTCTGGCCAGAGAAGAGCTGACAAGGACCCTGAGGGACCACTGCTACACCTGGGAAATGCTGGGTGTTGGTTTTTCTGAGTAGCTGGAAATCCAGATTTGTCCGTGGATTTGGTGACTGAAATATTGGTGGCCAGTACTATGACCCGCCTTACAGGACACAGCTTGTAGGCCTACCCCCAAAGATGGGGAGGGATAGCAGCTGGGGTGGGAAGGCAGGGCAAGCCAGCCTGGAGTTCAATGAAGCCTGAGGGAGGCCGCCCACCTCTTGTGAAGACCCCATTGCTGCTTCACGGGCCTTTCTGGAGACAAGGCCTAGGTGCAAGTACCCAAGTGACTATAGGCAGAGTAGTCCCTGCCATCTGCAGAAGGAACTGTGGGCTGGGGCCAGCACTACTTCTACTGAGACTTTGGTGGTGACAGTGGTCACCGAGGTTGTTGTCAGGGTAGAGAAGGGGCACTCAGGATGGATTCCTGGAAGATGACTCTTTGAAAGTATTGTGCCTATGGGAGGCAGGGCTTGGGGCTCTAGGGGCCCCAAGGTGTTCCTGAGCTGAGTGAGTCAGAAAGTTGCAAAGGTGGCCCCAGGGAGGGAGTGATTAAATGGGGGTGACCTCCTTGGAGCTGGACCTTGTCTTCCCCACAGAGAGTCTAGGTGGCACATGCCCGGGCATCTGCTTGGGCCTCCTGAATGGAGCTCCTGACTGTAGGTGAATGCCCATGGTCACACCCCTGAGTCCTGCCTTTGGTGTTGGAAATGCTCCCTGGGGAGGGAGGAAGCTGCCTAGATTCCCACTTCATGGACTCAACAGTTTTTGTGAGCAGCAGCACATCCTAGACACAAGTCTAACACTGAGGGTGCCCCCATTCTAGCCTAGAGAGGCAGACCAGGAGCAGATGTGGCCTGTCCATTAGTGTGTCAGAAGATTCTTGGAGAGATCGAGGGAGGGGCTGCTAACACAGGGATGCCCATCAGAACGGCCCATGCAGAGTCTGGAGGCAGGGCCATACCTGAGGTAAAAGGGGTAAGCCTAGAGGTTGGAGGGCCTGGGGCCTTGCAGGACTCAAGCAGGGTAGCCTGACCTGGGACTCATCTGTCAGTCTTGGTGTCCTTCTAGGCAGGCACAAGTTCCCAGCCCACTTCCCAAACCTGCAGCTGGTGTCTGGGGTACACTGACATAGGCCAGGCAAAAAGGCCACTAGCTCTCCTTCTTCAGCCAGAAACTGCTGCTCATGGAGCTGTTGGGAAATTCTAAGGTCTCTGCTCCTAGGCCAGGATTTGGCAAGAAGCCCTTCCCAGACTGGGACTGGGAGGTTAGCAGGCTGAGGGGAGCATTCCCGGAAGTGTCCCCTGGACTTTGTTAGCTCAGGTTCTGGTCTTGTGCTGGGTGGGACCTAGACTTCTTAGAGCAGTACCATTTAATAGGAATACCATGTGAGCCGCGCCAAAAAGTAAGAAAAAGTAAGTGGGACTAATTTCCATTATATATTTTCTGTAACTCCATGTATTTCCAAAATAGTGTTATTTTTAACCTGTAATCAATATAAAAGTTACCAGTGAGATACTTTCATTCTTTTTTTGTTTGAGTCCTGCATTTACAACACTGCTCAGTTTAGCCACATTTCACGTGGTCAGTGATCACATGTGGTGAAGTGCAGGCAGCTGTGGGGTGTCCAAAATGATGTGCCCTATGAGCACAGCCACGGCCATGCCTGGCCATGCCTGGGTACCTGTGGTGGGCTTCTTACTTTCTAGTTTATCCACTCATGATCAACCCCTTGTGCCTCAGCCTGGACCTGAGATACCCCCTCGCTCAGCATGAACAAAGCATACCATGCCAGCTCCCAAATCTCTTTTCTCCCATCTCAGTGGATGAACCTAGTGTCTACCCAGATGGGCCAGAAATTGGAATTCTCTTGCACTCCTCACTACCCTCATCTTCCCACCCAGCTCACCTAGGCAAGTCCTGGGCATCCACCTCTTAAACCTCCTCTGAACTGAGTTGCACTGGAAAACAAAGAATACAAACATCAGAATGTGTGGGATACAGCTAAAGCAGTGCTTAGAATGACTCCTCTAGCTTTAAATGGTTATATTAGGAAAGCAGAGAGGTCTAAAGTCAATGCCCCAAGGTTTCACTTTAAGAAACTAAACAAATGGCTCAGCACCTGTGGCTCAATTGGCTAAGGCGCCAGCCACATACGCCTGAGCTGGCAGGTTCGAATCCAACCCGGGCCTGCCAAACAACAATGATGGCTACAACAAAAAAATAGCTAGGCATTGTGGCAGGTGCCTGTAAGTCCCAGCTACTTGGAAGGCAGAGGCAGGAGACTCACTTGAGCCCAGGAGTTGGAGGTTGCTGTGAGCTGTGATGCCACAGCACTATATCCAGGGTGACAGCTTGAGGCTCTGTCTCCAAAAAAAAAAAAAAGAAAGAAAGAAAAGAAAAAGAAACTAAACAAATAAGTAACCCTATAGAAGGAAGGAAATAGTACAGTCGAGCAGAAACTAATGAAATGGGAAATAAGCAAGGGAGGAAATCAATAAAGCCAAAGTCATTTCTTTGAAAACATCAACAAAATCAAGAAATCTTTAGCCATGTTGATTAAGAAAAAGAGGACAGGCAGAGCGTGGTGGCTTACGCCTGTAATCCCAACACTTGGGAGGCCAAGGCAGGTGGATTGCTTGAGCTCACAGGTTTGAGACTAGCCTAAGCCAGAGTGAGATCTCATCTCTAAAAATAGCCCAGCATTGTGGTGGACACCTATAGTCCCAGCTATTTGGGAGGCTGAGGCAAGAGAATTGCTTGAGCACGGGATTTTGAGGTTGCCATGAGCTGTGATGCCACAGCACTCTACCAAGGGTGACAAAATGAGACTCTGTCTCAAGGAAAAAAAAAAAGAAAACACAAATTACCAACATTAGGAATGAAAAAGTAAATATAATTACAGGTGCTACAATGTGAAAAAGGACAAAATAGAACACCTTTATTTTAATAATTCAACAGGTGAGGTGAAATGGACAAATTCCTTGACAAACACCAAAACAGACACAAGATCAGACAATCTGAATAGTCCCATGTTTTGGACATACAAGCTTGACCGTCTCAGTGTCACATCCCTGGGTCAACCCAGCACAACATGACCATCTTTTACCATCACCTCAGGCACCACGTCTTATGGAGCCTCACCACATTTTTTAGCTGAGGATGCTACAGGAAAGCAGCAGTACCTGAATAACTTGCCCGAGGTCAGCACAGTGAGTGGCTGAACCAGGCTTCCAACCTAGTAGCCGCTTGTGGAATCTAAGCCTTGGCAGATGGGGCAGCAGCTGCTACTTTCCTCTGCTAGCATGTGTGCAGGCGTCCTGCCTCTGAGAACTTTCTGGAAGTTCTTCACTCACAGGGTCCTTGGTGGCCTGGCTCCTCCTCCCTTTGGCAGCTCATGGACATTTTCAGTCTTAGCTGTGTTCCTGCTCCCTTCCCTATTCCATGCTATAATTGCCCTTTCCTGCGCCCCCGCTGCTGGCCTGTACCCTCACTCTGGCAAGGCCAGGCCCCAGGGCCAGGCTCTAGGCTGGCTTCTGCACTGTTGATGCACTCACTGACATTGTGTGCTTATTTGAGGTTTTGTAATCACTGAAGAGACAGTCCCCAGATGGACCAGGTCTCTGTCCTTCCAGAAGCAGATAAGCATCACTAACTATGTGGCCCCTTGGCAGGGTCCTCAGTTTCCTCATCTGTAAGATGGAGTAATGACATCCTTTCCAGGATTGTAAGAATAGAACTGCACCCATCTTTAACACCTAAAAATTTCCACCTGAAAATGTCTGGCTGCTGTGGTTAACAGGTCTTTCCCCCAATGGGGATGTGTCTGAGGGCCCAGACCCTGAAAGCTAGCTCTATCCTTGGCTTTATGGGGGCCTTGAAGTTTTGGCATGAGGGCTGTTGAGGGAGCGGTGGATCCCCTCAGTCGGTCCCTCACCCCATGCTTTGCAAACAGTGCCCTCTAGCCTATAGCTCCCAGCTCCTCAGCCAGCTCAGAAGGACACTCTTCTGGGGGCTAAATCCCTGCCCTTGCAGGCTCCCACACATCATAGTATAGGGAGCATGACTTCTCCTTTCTGGGCCTCAGTTTCCTCATCTATAAAGTGGGGAAGTTAATAATAGTACGTTTGATTTAGGTTGTTGATAAAATAAATTGAGCTACTGTGCAAGGCATCTGCCGCTCTTGGGATGATGGTTGCTGCTTGTGTTTCTGTGAACTCTTACGAGGCCCCTTGTCTTTGGCACCAGGCTGGGTCCCCTCACTGGGGCAGTTGTTCAGGGCCCATAGAGAGAGCACTTGGCTACCTTGTGGTTCTGACCTGAGGCCTGGGCCTGTCCCTGGGGGAATAGCAGATGGGGTTGTGGTGCTGAAGCTTCCTGCCGCCAGATGCCCCCTGTAAGAAATGAGGGCCTTGCCACCAGGGTGCTGCTTGGTGAGGATGAGGAAGGAGATCAGGCATCTGGGGCCTCTCAGACACATTCCTCCTGCCCACATGGTTGCAGGCTGAGCCCAGTCACCGTGGGCTTGATGATTTCACTTTCCTAGCCTCATCTGCAGGGAGGGTGTGTTCATCCCACATGTACTTCTTTGCACTCTTTTGTCATTCCCTGTTCTAAGTCCTGGGGTGCTGCAGTGAACAGGACAGGTAATTGTCCTACTCTGTGAGGTTAAATTCTCAGTAGGAGGACAATGGCACAGATGGAGATCATTTGAGCTGACAGCAATCCTGCCTGGGAAAGAGCTCTCATGTAGAGGATGTGCCTGAGAGGTGTGGCCTGATGCACATGGACCCAAGCAGGGCCAGGGTGGGCAGACAAGTCTGAAAGGGGCCTGGTGTCCAGTGTGGACTTCACTCTCATAGAGGGAAACCATGGAAGGCTTTAAGCAAGGGAGTGAAATGAGTCGATGATTTTTTCTTATTTTTTGTTTTTTTTGGCCAGGGATGAATTTGAACCTACCACCTCTGGCATATGGGGCCAGTGCCCTATTCCACTGACCCACAGGCGCCGCCCTTGAGTTGATGCTTTTAAAAACTTGTGGGGAGGTTTGGCATAGTGGTTACGGCAGCAGCCACATACATTGAGGGTGGCAGGTTCGAACCCACCCCAAGCCAGCTAAACAACAATGACAACTGCAACAAAAAATAGCCAGGTGTTGTGGTGGGCGCCTATAGTCCCAGCTACATGGGAGGCTAAGGCAGGAGAATCGCTTAAGCCCAAGAGTTTGAGGTTGCTGTGAGCTGTGATGCCATGGTACTCTACCGAGGGCAACATAGTGAGACTCTGTCTCAAAAAAAGAAAAAAGAAAAAAAAACCTCATGGAAACACCAGGACAGCTATGTGGGTGGTGACACTACCTGTTGGACGCTGTTGTGCCTGCTCAGATGGGAGGTGGTGCCCTAACTTAGCTCCATAGTCTATGACATATATGGAGCACAAACTGAGCAAGAATAGGTGGCCTAGGCAGCATTGATAGAACTCAGCTGGACCAAGAGGTCTAGCTCCAGACCTGGCAGAATATACCTGCTGAGGTCCACTCAGGTTAGGTTCTGGACACAGCTGCTGCTCCTGCCCCTCCTCTAGCAAACAGGACTTGGGGCTTGTGGACACTCAGATTGTGAGTGCTCACCCCACACAGCTTGTATCTCCAGGAGCCTGCTGGCAATGTATCTCTTAAGGTAGTGGCCTCAACTCAGCCAGCATCCCTTGTATCACTTGTTGTGCATTTCTATCCCTTTACCTATTCTTCTGTGCTCCATCCACCCATTTATTCACTTATTGACTTACCTATTCACTCATCTACCCATCTGTTCACACCCATCCTCTACTTATTTATATACCTGTCCATCTACCCACCCATTCGTTTCTCCATTCATCCATCCACCCACCCATCTATTCATCCACCCACCTATCTAGCAATCCATCATCCATCCACCCACCTACCCTTCTGTCCATCCATCCATTTGTCTGAATCCCAAAAGAATGTCAAGCAGCTAAAAGGGATGTTCAGCACTCAGGGAGTGTCATGCTCCCTTGACACTGTGATGACCTTAGGGACACTTGGTCTTTCCAAAACACTGCCTTAGCCCTCTTCACTATACCTATCTCTGCTAAGTAGGCAAGAATAAAAGACAGCCCTTGCCTACTGGGGTACTCACAATCCAAGCAATCTCACTTCACTTTTGGAGGGACATTCGAGACTCTAAGAGCCTAATCAGCATGGAAAGTGGATAGAACATCAGGAAGAGTTTCTGGAAGAAGCAAAGCCCGTGCCAAATTGAGTAAATGTTATCCCAGAAGAGAGTGGAGATGCTTTCCTAACACTGGGGTCTCTCAGGGAGCCTGGGACTGGAAACTCTGAGCACTGTCCTTTCACCAGCTGTGTAAAATGTCTGCTAGACCTGGGCCCCAGTACCACACTCCACCAGCAGGGGCCACCATCAGCTCGGAGTACTGTTCTCCCCACGGGCTGTGTGTAATGTCTAGTACAGCTGGGCTGTTGCCTCCAGACTTCACAAGCAAGGGCCACTGTTGGCTCTGATCACTGTCCTCCCTACATGCTGTGTTTTTGTGCCTTGTAAGCTGAGGCATGACTTTAGTCTCCACCAGCAGGGGCCGCCATTGGCCCTGAGCATTGTCCTCCCCACAGCTGTGTCATGTCTTATACAGCTGGGCCTCAGTTCTACACTTGACCAGCAGGGGCCGCTCTGAGCACTGTCCTGGTCCAGCTGGTCTGCAGCTCCAGTCTTCAACAGCAAGGTGAGAGGGGCCACCATCCACCTCACTTCTCAGGGCTATGCCTGCGTCTAGCAGCACTGGTTCTTCATATCTTAGGGCTGCAGTTGAGCACGTGCAGGACAGTGCCCGCAACTGTGCAGCAGCCCTGCTGCAGTGGTGAGCAGGTTGGGGTGCCCCCTTCCAGTCGTGCACAGCCTGCTGTCCTGCCTCTGGTCTCGGGGAAGCCTCTCTCTCCCTAGCTGGTCTTGCCTCTATGATCCTCCTCTGGGGGCCTCCCCACCCCCTTGCTGATGGAGGCTCCACCTGGGTTCACCAAAACTAGCTCCCGCTTTCGCTTTCCTTCCCCAGCTGGCTCAGTACAGGTTCACCTGCGCTGGGCCAGGCTCAGCAGGGTGCGTGCAGGGTGGATGCAACAGGAACCAAACAGGTGTGCAGTACACTGTTGCTGCTGCCCTTGCTGGGAGGAAGGTGGGAGAGGTCTCAGCCACCTGGGTGCCCTCCCCAACCAGGGCACCCTAGGGCCTAGCTCCTAGAAGATGGGCAGGGCCAGGCTGGGCTTCTGCCTCCCAGTCACTTCAGGGGGCATGTTTGAAGAAGAGGGGACCTGGGGTCAGGCTGTGCCCTGGCTAATTTTGATGGGCCAATGGTCAGAGTCTAGGGACCTGGCCAGGCCTGGGGACATGTGGGGCTCCCAGGCACCCCAGAGGGGAGGGGAGGAGTGTCAGGGTGCCTGGCACCTGGCTTAGAGCACTGCATCATGAGGGCTTCAGGGGCATGTGAGGAAATTGTCCACCAAAGGGAGCAAGGGCTGGCCAGGGATGGGCATCATCCTGCACTTGGCTGTGCCAGATTAATGGATAGCTTTGGGAGCTCCCAGAACACTCCAGAACACAGGTGCTAGAAAATGGGAAGCAGAGCGTCTCGTCTCGTGGATGGACACAGCTCTACCCCATAAGCGCCTTTGCCTCTGCCCAAGTCCCACATTTCTGCCAAGTAATGGCTGGGTCCCAGCTAGTGTCAAGTGCCCCTGGCCAGGGTGCCTCTTGCTGCAGACTGAGTGGCTAGGCTTTGACCCGGGGTGGGCAGGAGAGTGGCCTGGGAGGCACATAAATGCCAGATGATCCTTGTGACTGCTTGGCACCAGGGCCAGGAGCCAGTGTCCCACCAGGTGGGGAGTTCAGGCTGCAGTCCAGGGAGGGAGGGTATACATGCTTCCATGGATTTGGCAGCAGGTTGACTCCCCAGAGCCTGTTCTTGGCTTCTATATCTGGAGTCTTTGTTTCCTTTCAGGATATGGCCCAGCCCTACATGGGTGGTGTAGGGGGGACCAACATGGGCCTAGCAGGTCTGAGGGCCTGCTAGGTAAGAGGTCAGTTGTGCCATGGCCATAGTCTGAGCCCATGTGTGACTATAGGATGGCCCTTGCCTGAGTGTGGAACTGGCTGACAGGGTATGAGACCCACAGGACCAACATGTACAGCTGCTCAAATCACGCACAGTGTCACTTCAGGGCCACCTTTCTGTGGTCCTGTATGCACTTGCCAGGACAGCTTTCACATTCCAAGGGAGCCTCAGCTTAGCCTACACAGAGGGCTCTGGGGTGTACTGGGGGGACTCATGTGTAAGTCACTTTGGGGTAGGGGCCTGGACAAAGTTGTGTGCACCTGGCAGTCATGGCAGGTGTCTGGGCAGCGGGGTGGGGTGGGGGGCCATGAGTGGCTCATGTGGGCTTCATGCGTCTGCTGTGCTGGAAGAGGCTTTCTAGAGGCCACGGGGCAAGGCGGTATATGTAGCAGTATGTGTCATGCGAGCCTGGGTGGTGAGTGTGCATGTCTGTGGGCCTGTGTCTGCCCCTGTGTGTGCAAGTGGTGGGTTAGGGGGGCTTGAGAGTGCCTGTGCCCAGGAGGAGGCCCTGGATGGGCCAGCCCTGTGCCCGATGCTCCCACAAGTCTGAGCCCCCAGTGGAATCGCCTGTTTCATGTCTGTAAAGGGTGTATGCATCTTAACATGTGCAGTGTGAAGCCTGGGGCCCTGGGGGTGGGGGTCTCCACGCTGGAGTTCTCACCGCTACTACCCAGTTCTGGCCAGTTCCGTCCACCTGCTGGCCTGCATGCTGTGCTCAATGGAGAGCCAGCTTGCGGGAGTGGCAGCTGTTACACTGTCAGCAGCATATACCAGCCATGGTGAGTGTTTACACTGAGTTGGCAGGAGCTCCACACTGGGACTCCCCACTGCCCTAGTCCTGCCAACTAAGGTATGGACTAGGCTTGCCCCTACCCCAGCAAGTGGTTGGCTCAGAGCACAGCTAGGCAGTAAGTCCCCTTGGGCCCCCCACCTTGCTGCATGGAAGATGTCTTCCCAACTGCCTAAAATCCTCATCACCTGCAGGTGCTCTGGGGAAAGTCCCTGTGCCTCAGTTTTCCCATCTACAAAATGGGGTGGTAGTCCTCCCTGATGGGAGTACAGGGGGCTCTCAATGCTGCTGTTTTTGCCCCCACCCCTGCCTCGTATCTCATGTGCCTTCCACCTTTCTCCACAATGTCCTATCTGGGTTTATGCCAGCCAAGAAGTATAGTGTGGGTCCTGCTCACTCATGGCCCCTGCAGGTTTTCAGTCCTGGCACCATACTCTAGAGCCTGGTAGATCTTGGTGGACCTTGTGAGCCATGCTGGGGCTGCTGGCCCTTTGAGAACACTTTGGGGACCCTGAGATAAGTAATAATTTCAAACCCACAAGAGTATTGAGTCAGGACAGTAGCCGCCAGGCTTAGCACTACACAGTGCTCCTTCTCAGCTCTTCACCCCTGAGCACCTGCTGTCCAGGTCACTTAATTTCTCTGGGCCTCAGTTTTTTTCATCTTTAAAATGGAAACAAAAATAGTTCCTACTTAGGGCCACTGGACCAGCAAGCACTGAGGCCAGGCCTACCGCACAGCAGTCCCAAGGGCTGCTGATGACAGGATGGTGGTGGATTTGTAGCAGAGTAGCACCTCTGCTTAGCAGATGAGACACTGAAGCTCAAAGCAGCTAGGGGGTGGCCTGCAGTCATGCAGCAGGGAGTGACTGAGCAGTGTGGGTTCAGTCTTGGTGGTGGCCTCAAGATCAGCTCTGCATAGTAGGGTGTGGCCCAGCCATGAGGCCAGGAGAAGGGCCAGGGTGTGGATAGCAAAGCCCCGCTGCCACGGGTCCTCAGTTCTACCTGGGTGTCTTTAAAGTCTGCAGCTCGAGGAAATGAGGACAGAGCTAAGAGCGACTCTAATATCACTGCGCCGTTGCTCTCTGGGCATCTCTTTCACACCGCGAAGTGAGTGTCTGTGACCAGTGTGTGAGCTGTCAACCTAGGGTGGCTCCCTGGCTCTGCAGAGTTGTCCCTGGCTGCCCACATTCCAGACACAGCTGAGCACTCTGTCAGCAGTGGCACATCACATCACATCCCAGAGTGCTTCCAAGCAGCCCCAGGGGTGGGGAGTGGGGCATACAGCTGGGAGGATGCTACAGATGGAGTCAGGTGTGGGTTTGCCTGAGACAGTGTCTCTTCCTGTCCCAGATGAAGGTCACTGTGTCCAAAGGAGGTGACCGGGACAGTGATGATGACAGCATCCTTGAAGCCACCAGCTCCCGGCGGAGCAGCTCTCGGGACCAGCTCAGCGATGTGAGTACCCACCACCTAGGGCTGGTCATCAGGGGCATGACCTGCAGAGGGTATCCAGGAAGCCATCAGATGAGAGCCCTGGGAATTCCCATTAAGGCTTTGTGCTAGCAATTAGCAGTTTGCCTTCCTTAAAGCAGGATTTTTTTGCTAATTAGACCTTTCCTGTTAGGAAGGATTTAACTGAAGCAATTAAGAAGCCACCAGGAGCCAACTGAAATATGAAACTTGCCATCCAGGCTACCCTGAACTGTGGTGTGGGGCTGGGGAGGGCGGGATGGACACAGGCAGGCACAAGGAAGAGGAGGAGGGCAGGGTGTGGCAGACCAGCCTCCACAAAGGCCTTGGTCAGTGAAGGTGCTTCTCCCTCCTTGAGTAGATCTGGGTCCAATGGGGAGTCCACTGGGCTCTGACGTCCCATGCATCCAGTCCAGGGCCTGATGTCTCTGTGCTAGGAGAGGTGCATACTGCCCTGGGTCCAGACACACTTTCGTTGTCCCTGGGAGGGTACTTGGGCTCTAGGTCCCTGGGGAAAGCCATCAATGGAGTCACACGGGGGTCCTTAGAGCCCAGTCCTGAAATGGCCACAAACCCCCACATTTGGAGTCTCCCTCACCCCAGGGGGATTCAGGATCATATGGAGCAGCCCAGGCGAGGGCCAGGTGGATGTAGACAGGCCATGGCCCAGAATAGAGGCCAGTTGTCCCTCTGACCCCTGAAATGGCCTGGGGTGGGCAGGTATCCTGCAGGACTGAGTTGCACCAGGCATGTCTCATTATCATTTAAATGGAGGCCTGGGGGAGGCAGGAGGGTCCTTACTGCCCAGCTCTACCTTGTGGCCTCAAGATGGCAAAATAGGTCGGAGCTGTCTGGGGCACAAGGCTGCTCTAATTAGTTGTCCTCTAATTGCTGCTTGGATGAGTAAGGACACATCTGAGCATAGCTGGGCCAGCCTTGAGGTGGGACCTTGGGCAGTTAAGCCCCTGCTGACAGGCTTTACAGCAGGTGTCTCCCAAGCTCTCTTGAGGGGGGCCACCCAGCAGGGCTATTGCCCTGCAATGACCACCTAGGAGCTGACTGGGGTTCTGGGGAGGGTCTGTCTGGGGAAGGGGTGGGGGTCTCCCATCAGTTGCAGGGGACGGGGATTGTTGTGGGGAAGACTGCATCCCCCTTTGCTGGCCTTGTCCTCTGTCCTGTCCCACACCTACCCTCTGCCTAGTGCCAAGAGCCCTCTTTCCTATACCCCTCCTGTCAAAGCCAGTGGTCAGCCCTGAGGAGCTTGTGGGGTCCCCAGCAGTCTGTAGGTGCAGCATGGCCTCTGTCCCAATGGGCCTCAAATGCCCACTTGAGCCAGAGGGGCCCCACCCAGGGTGATTGGGGTCTCCCCCACTGGGGTATCTCCCTGGCCTATCAGGTCCCCTGTGGTGACTCCCCAAAGGAAGTGGGTGTGGAGGGAGGCAGGCCCTCCACTCATGACCACTGGGCTGCACAGCACAACCTTCTTGCTCACTTTGAGGATCCCTCTCTGGCTGGGCCTTCCCTCCTATGGGAGTGGCCTTGACTGGGTTGAACCCCTTTCCTGAATCCACGCCCCAGAGCTGCCAGGCTGCCCTTGGGATAGGCCACAGGGTCCAGAGACCTGGACACAGCTCTTCTTTGTCTCCAAGGCTTCCTCTGTGGAGGCCCTGCTAGGGAGGGGTGTCCAACAGCCTTATACTTGGAGCTAGGGTCCTGGGTGAGGGCAGGCAGGTCTGGCAAGAGGGTGTCTCGGGCCACTTGTCACTGACTGTGCTTCCTTCCTTCCTGCAGAGCTCAGCGCAGGCGGTCTCGGGGAGAGGCTACTCTGTAAGTCCCCTGGCCCCCTCACCTCACTTGCCCAGAGGCTACCCCCAGAGTGCCTCCCTATGCCCTATTCCCTCCTGAGCCCCTACCAGGTTGTGACCCCAACAACTGTGGGGTGGGCGAGTTGGATGTGGTATGGTCTGGCAAGGTCCTAGAGGAGCATCCTGCTCAGGGCCTGTGGAGTCTGTAGGCTGACATGATGCAGGGGGTTGGGGCCTGGAACAGGAGCCTCGAAGTGGTCTGTGGCCACCAGCACACCAGAGCTACAGCCAGGGGCACCAGGGACAGGGACCAGACTGTTGGTTGGGTCTGACTGGGCCCTGACCCTAAGCCTCCCTGGGCCTGGTGCCCTGAGAGCCACCACAGCCCTGCACAGAGGGCACCAGGAGGGAGATCCACTCGTGGCCTGCCTAGTGGGTTTGTGCTGGTAGAGGGTGAGCTGCATATTTCCCAGCATGTCTGTTTGTCCCCATGGGAGCAAATGATGCAGCCATGCACCCTGTGACCTGGGCGGGTCACAGGTCAGGGCTATGTTATGTCTGACACCTGTGCTGGCTGAGGTAACTGTAGGGACAACCACAGGGCCGTGGGGCCCAGGTGTCTGCCCTTGCCTACCTGAGTAGGAGCCGTGTCTGCCTGGCGCCCTGCATTCCTCCCCTTAGAGCAGCCCTGCCCATGGTGACTTCATTTCATTCCCCTAAAGTATCAAGAACATTAATGATGGGTGGCACCTGTGGCTCAGTGAGTAGGGCACCAGCCCCCTATACCAAGGCTGGCAGGTTCAAACCCTGTCTCGGCCAAATTGCAACAAAAAAATAGCTGGGTATTGTGGCGGGCACCTGTGGTCCTAGCTACTTGGGAGGCTGAGGCAAGGGAATTGCCTAAGCCCAAGAGCTGGAGGTTGCTATGGGCTGTGATGCCACAGCACTCTACCGAGGGAGACAAAGTGAGACTCTGACTCTAAAAAAAAAAGAACATTAATGATATCATAAAACCCAGAGCACCATAAAAGCCATTTCTGCAGATTTACGGCTGCCCTAGCTCAGTGGAGGGGGGTTGGACTCCACCCTCCTCATTTCTGCAGTCTCTGATGCACTGCTAGGAGCAGCAATCTGGTGGGGTCACAGTGGCATTTTAAGTGTAGGGTGTGTGATTAACCCATTGACAACCTGGTAGGGCCAGCCAAGGGAAGAGTGCAGCCCTAGGGGACAGACACCCTATGGCTCTATCCCATGGCTTCTGTTGGTCGCTAAGGAGCCAGATCTCAAGCTGCGGTGTGGCAAGCGGTGTTAGGCTATGAGTGGACCCCATGACCCTCAGGCCTTTGGGAGTCTGGGCCAGGAGTCAGCCATGGGCCTGGGTCCAGGTGCAAGGAATTGGCTGAGCCTCTCATCTCTAGGCCACCTCCTGCCTAATGCCCCATCTGAAGTTCTCTTTCAGCCCCAGGCTCAGCCCTGAGACACTGCCCCGTGCCTCATCTAAAGGTCTGTTTTAGCCCCAGGCTCAGCCCTGAGACAAACCCCCCATACCTCATCTGAGGCTCTGTTTAAGTCCCAGGCTTAGCCCTGAGACACCCCCCACCATGCCCCATCTGAGGTGCTGTTTTAACCCCAGGCTCAGCCCTGAGATACACCCCCGTGCTCCATCTGAGGATGTGTTTCAGCCCCAGGCTCAGCCCTGAGACACCCTCACCACATCTGACCATCTGTTTCAGCCCCAAATTCAGCCCTGAGACACCCCCGTCCCCATTGAAAGGGTCTGTTTCGGCCCAGAGCTGAGGCTTGAGAGCTCCTCATTACCCCATCTGAATGAGAGTCCATTTCTGTCCTGGGCTTAGCCCTGAGAACCCCCCATTCACCCATGTGAGTGTCTGTTTCAGCCCCAGGCTCAGCCTTGAGACCCCACTTCCTCCATCTAAGGTTCTGTTTCAGCACAGGGCCAAGCCCTGAAAGCATCCCCTATCTCCTTTGACTGTCACTTTTAGCCCTGGGCTTAGCCCTGAGACCCTCCCCCGACCCGGTGCCTCATCTGAGGGTCCATTTCAACTCTGGGCTCAGCCCTGAGATACCCCCCCATGCCCTGTCTGAAGGTCTGTTTCATCCCTGGGCTAAGCCTTGAGACATCTCTGTGCCCCGTCTGAGGGTCCATTTCAGCCCAGGGCTCAGCCCTGAGATCTCCCCATGCCCCATCTAAGGGTCTGTTTCAGCCCTGAGACACCCCCCCTTTGCCCCTTCTGAGGGTCTGTTTCAGCCCCAGGCTCAGCCGTGAGACCTTGGGCTCTGCCTTCCTTGGTTTGGTCACTGCCTCCCTGAGTCTTTAGCCTGGGGTGTCCACCTGAGGGTGCTCCTCTGGGTAGCAGGTCACAGCCCCTGCAGTATGGGGTTAGGCAGCTATGCTCTCCTCTGTGTGCTGGGACACAGCCCCTCCCAGGGTGCAGGTGCCCGTGATGTGCATGGTGACTGCCACTGACAAGCCCTGGTATTTTTTGTAGGGTCCTCCACATGGTGTCCTGAATGTTATATTGTATATCAGTGTGGGAACAGGTTAGCACCATGGGGATACTAGCCAGGGAAACACCAGCGGTGGGGGTTGGGGGGTGGCCCTGCGCAGAGGAAATGGTGACCTGAACTCATCACCACACCTGGATTTGAGGGCCCCTGGAGTGTTCTGTGGCAGGAGTGGTGCACCTGGCCCCTGTGGATGTGACACTTCAGGGTGTCCGGCAGGGAGAAGTTGGGTCCTGAGCACCTCAGGGTGGGCTTCAGCCATTGCTGGTGAGGTGTGCATGTATCCATGAGGGGCCCAAGTGGTTGGGCCCAGGGACATCCCGTAGTCTCCCCACTGGACCTAAGACCCACAGTGGGGCTTGGGCCTGCCCCTGGGATCTCCTGCCTGAGCACCAGTAGCCCTTCTGCCTCCAAAACCCCTTCCTTCTTCATTCAGGTTCTCCCCAAGACACTGCTCTGAATGTTTTCTGGGAAAACCTGTAATTAACTTGCCAGCTGCTCAAAGCTTAACCCCCCACAGCCACTGCACAGAAGCGACAGATGGTGGCAGGGGCGGGGGCTGCTGCACGGCTATGCAGCTCCCTCCAGGCAGCAGGGGCCCAGGGGGCCCCTGAGGTCTGCAGATGGTCCTTCATGTGTGCCCTGTGCCCCAGTATGGGCAGACTCATGTGTCAGACCCTGGGGCCACCCAGGGCCCGCTGGAGATTGGTGTGTTCCTGGTCAGCCTTGCCCTGGTGGCCCTCAGGCTGTCCAAGTCCTGGTGTGTTGCAGGTAGGAGCCCAGCCTCTGGGCAGACAGCAGCCTTCTCAGAGGTGGTCATCCCCAGGAGGCCCAGGTGGGAGGCCACGTTGAGGCTACACCATCCCAGACTGGGAAGCAGGAACTGGCCAAGGTGACCTATATCCAAGAGCAGGGTGGGGGCCTGGGTGAGGGCCTGGAGCAGCTGTGCGGAGCTGTGCATGCCTCAGCTATAGGGGCCACGGGTTTCTCTATGGGTTGCTGTGTGTGTCTCTCTCTGTGTCCTGTGTGTCTGTCTGCGTTTGCTGCAGGCTTTGTGGATGTGACATGTGTGCCTGTCTGTCTTCTCAGAACACCTGGGAGCTCACTTGTGGGTGTGCTATGTGTCCGTGTGCAGTCCATATGGCCTGCCCATGTCTGTGATTGGGGCCTCACACCCAAAGAGCCAGGGCTGGGCTCATGTTCCCACCTCACCCAGCAGCATCCCTCAGCTATGTGAGGTGATACGGGGTGGTCTCATCTGCCCTGGTTGATAGACCATACTTGAAAGTGGTTTAATTTTGCCAATATTTATCTCCAGCAAACCCCCAATTACTGCTCATCTTCAACAGCTTTTGTCCTGAATTTTCCATGCAGCACTGTCAGATATTAGTGTCATAAAATTAGTTAGAAATTAATTTGGTTGCTTGCAGCCGGGAACGTGATGATCCACTCAATCTCTGGAGAAACGGGGGTGTAGGTTTCCTGTATCAAAGAGAAATGAAAACCTATAAATGCCTGCTGGGACACAGCCGCCTTCTCCAGGCCCAGTATGTGGAATGTTCTGGAAAGGCCTGTGCCCAGCAGGTGTGGTGGTAGGGGAGAGCGTTTGCTCCCCAGCATCCTTGGGACACCCTGGCACTCACCAGATGTAGGCCATGTCCTCACACTGAGACTCTGGATAGGGACACTGAGGCACCTAGTTCTCCCCCCAGCCTTCCCTGGACTGCCATCCTCTGCTCCCCTTTCTGCCTTCTCTCCTCTCTTCCACACCACATGCTAGTGCTCAGAGTCTCCTGTGCACTAGGCCCACGACTAAAACAGCAAATAAAGCTCTGGTGCAGGTGCTGAATGCAGTGGAGGGAAAGGGGGCAGGGCCAGGGTGCACACAGGTGGTGGTGCAAAGGCCCTGAGGGACCTCAGGGAGGGGACGTGACCACCGGGCCATGGGTGAGGCAAGAGATGGGGAAGGGCGGGGCCTGAGCACCTGGTGTTGAGAAGGAAGCCCTGCCCTGTAGGGCCATGGGCCTGTCTGGGGAAGGTGGGGAACCAGGGTTCAGGAGCCCCTGGACTCCCTTACCTGTCTAGGCGGAAGGAAGCCCTTTCTCAGAGAGTACTAGTAGCTGATTGGCTTATATCATCTTTGGAGAATTTCTTTTTTTTCTTTTTTTTTAGAGACAGAGCCTCAAGCTGTCACCCTGGATAGAGTGCTGTGGCATCACAGCTCACAGCAACCTCCAATTACTGGGCTCAAGCGAGTCTCTTGCCTCCGCCTCCCAAGTAGCTGGGACTACAGGCACCCACCACAACGCTCGGCCATTTTTTGGTTGCAGCCGTCATTGTTGTTTGGCGGGCCCAGGCTGGATTCGAACCTGCCAGCTCAGGTGTACATGGCTGGCGCCTTAGCCTGTTGAGCCACAGGCGCCGAGCCAGTCTTTGGAGAATTTCTGAAAATTAATGTTAAATTGTGAGTCAGCTGCAAATGGGTAATTTCCCTAAGAACCTGACAGTTTTCTGGGCTCTCTATACCTAGTCTTCCAAAGGGCACGGAGCCGGGCTGTGCTTCTCTGTTTGAGGTCGTGGCCCCGAGGCTGACCCCGGGCTTGGCCCTTGTTGCTGGGAAGTCCAGAGGGCATCGGCAGGGTTCTTTCTTCACTGACCCATGTAGAAATGGCTGAAAGCCCCACAAGCATGTCAGTCATTGTGGCTGTGTGACAGGTCACTCCAGGACTTAGTAACATCCACAGACCTCGACAAGTGCACAGTCTGTGGGTCAGGAATCCAGACCAGGTGCCAAGGGCCACTTATGCTCCCTGACCTCTAGATCCTCATGGCGACACAGGCCAAGCATCATAGATGCCAGCCCCTGGCTGGGGCCTGTAACCCTCTTCCTCTCCATACTGGGGTATCTGCAGGGCTGGTTGGGATTCCTCACGTGTGGCAGCCAGCTTGCAGGGCCTGGCTGGGCTCCGAGTGGCACGGCTGCCCCTGCAGTACCTGCTATCACAATCTCACTGGACCTAAGGGGAAGGGACAAGGACCACCCCTCACTGGGAGCTACGTCAGATAATGGTCAATGTCCACTGTATGGAGGTTCCCCCAGAGCCCCCTGTGACTGGCCTCTGAGACATGAGGGCACAGGTAGGTCTACACATGTGTATGACAGCTGTATACCTATATAGTGGGCCAGGCACTAAGGTGCAGCCAGGAACAGGGGCAGGAACAAGGCTGGCCAGAGCTACAGGAGCAGCTCCTACAGGACTGAGGCACTGGGAGGCAAGGTTTCCAGACACTCTTTTTTTTTTTTTTTTTTTTTAATAATTTTATTAAATCATAATTGTGTACATTGGTGCAATCATAGGGCAGAATGTGCTTCATATACAGTCAGAAACATTTTGATCGTACTGTGAGAGATAGCCCTCATAGCATTTTCTTAATCACT
>CAUYRH010125332.1:0-17292 GCA_963574655.1 Perodicticus potto | reverse complement strand
GCCCTGGTGCATTTGGATAGTGCCCTAACAACTTAGTAAAGGCACATAGCCTATTTTGTTTATTTCTTTTTTTTTTTTTTTTTTTTTTTTTTTTGGAGACAGAGTAAGACTCTGTCTCCTGAGCTAGAGTACAGTAGCATCATCATAGCTCACTACACCCTCAAACTACTTGGCTCAAACTATCCTTCTGCTTCAGCATCCCAGGTAGCTGAGACTACAGTAAACAATAAGATGCTTAGCTAATTTTTCTAGTTTTACTAGAGCCAGGGGTCTTGCTCTTGCTGGGTCCAGTCCCTAGCTCCTGGCCTCAAGCCATCCTCCCTTCTCAGCCTCCCAGAGTGCTAGGCTTACAGGCATGCGCCACGGCATCCAGCTGCTCTTCATTACTGATTTTCTCTCAGAGACATAGAAAATTAACTTTTACTTATATTTTGGAATTTTCTCTTTACCATAAGACTTTTTTTATAGATTGTATTTACTCCTGATTTTCTTTATTTGCTTTTTATTTTTCTATGTTCTCATGCTTTTATTTTTCATGATTATTCAATTTTTTAGGACTTAATTATAATTAAATATGATACTTAAGCTTGGATTTTCTTATTTCTTTTTTCTTACGGGATAGGATAGGGTAGGGCACTACTTAAAGGAGCATAATTTTTTTTTTTTTTTTGAGACAGAGCCTCAAGCTGTCCCCCTGGATAGAGTGCTGTGGCATCACAGCTAATAGCAACCTCCAATTCCTGGGCTCAAGCGAGTCTCCTGCCTCTGCCTCCCAAGTAGCTGTGACTACAGGCGCCCGCCACAACGCCCGGCCATTTTTTGGTTGCAGCTGTCATTGTTGTTTGGCGGACCCGGGCTGGATTCGAACCCGCCAGCTCAGGTGTACGTGGCTGGTGCCTTAGCCGCTTGAGCCACAGGCGCCGAGCCAAGAGCATAATATTTTAATTAGTTTTCCATGTTTTATTTATATTTTATGTTTCGCTCAATATGAAATTTTATTATAAACTAATACTTTGTGGTTTTCTGAAAATGGGAAGAAATACTAGTTGTAATAATTTAAGTTTCCTGAGGTTTTTTTTATCAATTTCATTTTCCAAATTCCTTATTTAGTTACATTAAGGTACATGAAGATTTTGTCCTGCATTTAGTTCTATGTGCTAAGTTTTCAATATGATGTAACATGTATGAAGGGAAAATAAAAAGATTTTATGCCCAGTGCCAATTTGCTCCAAAGTAAAATGATCCGGGTTGTCCCAAATATTTATAAAGTAGCTCAATTTACTAATGGCTATCACTATACTTCCAAATAGGTTTATTATGAATTATCAGTTGATTCTTGTTTTAAAAAAAAACTTCTTTTTACTATTCTATATTATAGAATATATTAACTTTTAAGTTTATCTTTTGAAAAATGTTGTTCAGGGCTCTCGTAGCTCAATTGTTAGGGCGCCAGCCACATGCTCCAGGGCTGGTGGGTTCGAACGTGGCCAGGGCCTGCTAAAGAAACAAACAACAACAAAAAAAAGCCATGGGTTGTGGTGGGCACCTGTAGTCCCAGCTACAAGGGAGGTTGAGGCAAGAGAATCTCTTAAGTCCAAGAGTTGGAGGTTGCTGTGAGCTATGACGCCATGGCACTCTACCAAGGGGTGACAAAGTGAAACTCTGTCTCAATCAAATAAAAAATAAATAAGTAAAAGAAAAATGTTGTTTAAACAGTAAGGTGAAATAACCGGCAGATCATGTGAACCAGGCCAAAGCAGCGTCTCATAAAAGACCTTTCACCAGCTCAAAGTCAACATGCATGTGTTCCCTGACAGAAGAGGGAAGTCAAAGTGTCTCGCACAAGAAATCTAGCAGGCAACAAGAATCCTGCACAGCTGGAACTACAGCAGAAAGAAAGCGCACAATTGGCTGTAACTGAACATCTTCCCATAGATGAATTACTGTGAATTCCAATCAAGGCAGCTCTGTCTTGTAGACTGGAGGTGATTTTGAGGAGGGGGCTCCTGGGAGTATCACTAATCCTCCAACTCACAATAGCAGACCTAAATATACTAGCATTCCACACTACACAGCTCTGACTCAGACGTAATAAATTTACTTATTGTATTTCAGGCTGATTAAAATAAGCTTGCAGTAGCAATTTCATGGAATTTCAAACTAAAGAAACTAAAACAAAAGAAAATCCTAAAATGTCGTTTTTCTTACCTACTGTGCAGGAACCAAGGCCAATTCTCAATTTATCATAGTGCTCAGTATACTGATTATACTCCACAAAGCCAAATAATAAACATCTTTTAAATTATTTCACATAACGAATATTGTCCACATGCATAATATTTCACTGAAAAGAAGCAAGATACTTTTTCCTTTTGCTTCTTGTCTAAATCAGTAAATATTTACTAAATACCTAGGAGGTACAGGACACTTTGCTAATTGTTGAATTTAGGTTGAGGATAAGAAATGTTTATGGTTTTCATTGTACCTTTTAAATATTTGAAAATATTTTTATCATGAATATTTTTGTCAGTTAAACATAACTTAGGTTATTTTTCTAAAACATTATCTTGCAAATTAAGGGGCTTGGGGGGAGAGAAGGGGTTGGGTTTTTTTTGAGACAGGGTCTTACTTTGGCGTCTGTCACAACCCATGGCTATATATCAGAGACAGGATCTTGCTCTTGCTCTTACTCAGGCTGGTCTTGAACTCCTGACCTCAAGCAATCCACCCGCCTCAGCCTCCCAGAGTGCTGGGATTATAGGAATGAGCTACCGCACCCAGCCAGAAACATGTTCTTTTTATAAGTGACCAAATGAAAACCTGTGATATCTTTTCCTTTCTCCTAGAGGAAAAAAAGCATTTTTTTCTTCTTTGTGGAGAAGATACACTCTTTCTATTCTGGAGATATTCACTCATACCATGTTCTAATTGATGTATCTCCAATTTTCAGTGTTTCATGTCAAAGTCACAGTACATTTACTGACTGGTACCCTGCTGGCTATTTCCTTCTCAAACTGTATTAAGAACACTTCCATCCATCAGGAAATAGCCAGGAAAATAGAAATTGCTCTAGTTATTGCAATCAGACAAGTCAAGTAATTCATAGAAAATTGGCTCAGAGGCTGGAGCAAAACTTCATATCTACAAAAACCCATCTGCCTACCTGCTGCTGCGAGAGAAAGAAAACCATAGCTTCTAATTCTCTTCCACCTTGCAGGTTTTCATGTGAACACATCTTCTAGAAGAATTTTATCCAGGGCATGGCTGGCAGGCATTTTGGGAACTTAGTTCCCGAGTGTCCTAACACCCCCATATAAAGGTGAAGATAGAAGGCCAGGGGAATGATGCTAAATTGCCATTGACAAAAGATAAAACATAAACAGGAAGTAGGATGGAAACAAATTCTTTTCTACTGGTATTGGTCAAAGAGTTTTAAGCTATTTTAACAGCTCTGTTTCTTTTTTTCCACATCAGCTGGGTATTTGCCCATGTCTAGTAACAAGGTTTGAGGGAGACATATCTCATATAGGCACATGAACATCCAATTATCATGCGTATGAACCACAAAAGGGTTCTAACAGCACATCTGACAATTTTTGAGGGGAACGACAATTATAATCCCACTTGGATCGAGGGTTTAAATTTTAATCCCTTAGATAAAAATCATACATTAAATTACATTTTTCTTATATATACACACACTGTGGATTTCATCACTCAAGATTTATTCCTGTCTTTACACAACTAATAGTCAGAATTGCCTTTCTTTATCTTTTTTAATTTTTTTAGTCAGAGTCTCACACTGTCTCCCAGGCTAGAGTGCAATGGCATCATAGCTCACTGCAACCTCAAACTTGGGGGCTCAAGCAATCCTCCTGCCTTGGCCTACCAGAGTGCTAAGATTACATGGGTGAGTCACCATGCTTGGCCCCTTTCTTTATCTTTTATGATGACCTTCCTATCATATGTAATTATCCTCCTTCCAAAAAAAGAAGGAGAGGGTAAAAGGAGATAGAGGTGGTTTAAAATAAAACACACAGAAAAATATACAATAAAGCTATTGTGAGCCAGCATCATACTAGTAGCTTTACTTATATTTCATTCAGAAATATATTTTATTTGCGAATTTGTGAATTTTATTTCCTAAATAAGTGAACCAATAAATACAAAGGCAGAAATAAAAGAATATAAACAAAAGATGAAGACACAATTAATATAACTCAAGGCAGATTGTGTGCAACTAACAAGGGGAGGAAGAAGAATTAGAGCAGCAGAGATTCCTGTTAGTTGATTAGGAACCGAAAAAAAAGCTGTGAGGCGGAAATGCTCCTTGAGGTGTAAGGATTTTGACAGCTGGCACTGAAGTGAGGGGCATGCCAAGATAGAGTGCCACACTGAACAAAGTGAAGAGGTTGAAGAATTTGCTAAAATTAGATTAGAAACAGGTACTACAAACTCAGAAGTCTACAGTAAGGGAGAGGAATGAAGCAGCCCATGAGAGGTCTGTGGCCAACAAAAGAGCGCACACCTGTCTAAGGAGACATCCTTTGTGAGATTACTGGCACGTTGTTTTTAGAGCTTCTGATTGTTCTAAAGAAGGAAATCCATATTCTCGGGTAAAACTTCAATTTTTAAATGTTAGTACCTAATTTAAAAATAAACAAAAAACTAAAACATTATGTAAATGAAATAAAAGACATCGACAGCCCGTATGTAGCCACCCATTTACAAACTCTGGGTTAGATGCCCTCAAAGACTCCATCTCTAAGCATGGCATTCCAGGCTCAAGCATTAGCCTCATTCTCAAGGACTAGTATGTATATATTTGCCTTTTAAAATTTTGCATATTAAGCAATACCTTAGAAATCCTTGTCCAGTAAATTATGGCTTTGATTTCCTTCATAAATCATTATAGAGCTCTTAAAACTCTCATTTGCAAGAGACCTAGACAACAGGAAATGACAATAAGAGGAAAAATGGGAAGAAGATAAATTAGACATGCAAATACAACAGACATTTACCAACATAACTAACATTTATCCATCTCTGAAGACTGAAGACTGCTAATTTTGTTTATTTTTACTAGCTGGAGAAAAAAGAAAAAAATTTTTTGTAGCACAAGAAGTGCTAACTTTCCCAAAACAATAATTATTAACAATCTTGGAAGAATAATATACCCAAAGCATAGTTACTTAAAATCTGGTTTACTGTTACATGTAAAATATCCCCTTACATTTGTAGAAATTTTTTTTGTTATCTCAGAATTTCTTATCAATGAATAAGTGCTCCAAAGCTGCCATCACACCCTGTAAGATGACAGGAAAAAAATAATAACAGGATACATGCCAAGAATGCCTGAAAAGTAGCATTAGCACTATCTTGCTTTGCAAGCAGTTTTAAACTATGAGTGGGGTGCTGCCTTGGTGAAAAATATTAGACTTTTTTTTAAGAAATTTAACAAAAGAAGCAAATAATAGTATAAGCCATTACATAACATTTCCACTTCCAATCAACCAGGCCAATTATCTATGTTATTATTTCTGATCACCTAGGTCTGTGTGATTGGCCATCAGGGGAAATATTACACATTTATCTGAATTAGAAGGTAGGAAAGAGCTCCTTGGGCTACTCTCTAAGTCTCTATAATAGTGTTACATTCTCTTAGAAAATAGTTCAAACTAGAATTTGGGTAGATATTTAAGTTGGGATTTTCCCCATAGTGTTGCTTTTTCAATAACATAGTAGAATACCTAATGAAACATAATGAAAAAGATTTTCAACAAAATCAACTATTTTAAAAAACAAGCATAAACCCCATCTGACATTGTTCTCTTTGCTTATGAGTTACCTTCCGAGAACAGGCATGTAGAGGGTATATATAAGCACACTTACTTTTAGTTTCAGAACAAAGAATAAAAATCTAAAAAGGTAAAAATGAAAATATGTGCTCTTCTACTGCAATGTGACTGAGAGTTATAAAGGCTCTGTGAACAATATTGAGTTTGCAGTAGCACAATCATATCACAAAAGATTTACCTTCACTCTGCAAACTCAATATAGGGCAATAACAGTCTATTACAAGCTGAGCAATACAACATCAAAGGAATGTTTAAAAGAACTAGACAGAACCTTTAAATCAACACAATTGAGTTATCTTCCCCCAAAGGAAGCACCATGGGAGAGTTCATAGCAAGGTTTTTCAAGAAGTATTACTAATTTACCATAAGTTACATTTAAAACATTTTTAAAACCGTAGTTTGTAATCTCACTCCACTTTTCAGAACACAGAGCAATAAATTAAAAGAGAAACAATCCCCAAAGAGCAAGAGACTGGGAGAAAGAAAAATGACAATAGTTTTAATCTTTGGGGGTTAACACTTCAAATAATCCTTCCACAACTGAAAATACTCTCCTTTCCTGATTTCAATAAGATTCTTCAAACATGAACCTGGAGGAATAATAGTAAAAATATAAAATTAATCAACATTAAAATCCTATTAAAATAGGATTCATAACATAAAATTCATAACATTTTGAAAAATGGTAAAAGAAAAGAATGTCACCTTCAATAGAAAAGTAAGCAAAAACATCAGAAACATGTATACAAAAAGTTTGCCTTTTTATGATAAAATGAACATTTGAGAGGCTGAGATTCTTATCCAGATGATGTCAGTTATGGTAGTAAAACTTAGGGTGGAGTAGTACTGTTCAATATTGGCAGATTTTAGACATTTTCTTAGCATTTTACTATTGTCCCATGCATTCCTATTTTTAATTTATTATCATAGTCTGCTTAGTTTGGGGGGAGGGGTTTGAGACAGAGTCTGACTCTATTGCTCTCAGTAAAGTGCCGTGGCATCACAGATCCCAGCAACCTCCAGCTCTTGGGCTTAGGCAAGTCTCTTGCCTCAGCCTGCCAAGCAGCTGGGGCTACAGGCGCCCACCACAAAACCCAGCTACTTTTTGTTGCAATTTGGCCAGGGCTGGGTTTGAACCTACCACCCTCAGTATAGGGGTCCGGCACCCTATTCACTGAGCCACAGGCACCACCCTAGTCTGCTTAGTTTAATTAAGTATTGAAATGTTACTTTTCTGCATACAAAAAGATATTACTTTTTACATCCATAGAAAATATGTTGTTATGTTAAACTCTAGTGTAAATTCATGCATTTGTGTTTCCCATGAAGATAAATGGAACTAATGGGTATTGCCAAAATTTTAACCATCTATTAACATTTGGCATTCTCTCATATAAGGTGATACATTTCTATATGACATAATAAAACTGCCCCTCCTACAATTATAAACAAGCAAACCTTGATAAACCTGTCAATGCATGTTGGGAGCACATAATCTCTGCAAAACAGTCAATGTTCTTATTTTGTTTTATCACAGCCAGTGGGTTCTGTGGTTGGGTAAAACTTTATGATGCTAATGACACCAATCAGAGCATTTCTGTACATATTTTTTCAATAAGAGCTAACAATTTCTTGAGTACATAATATTTGCAATAGTGCCAGACACTGCACACAACTGTGTCAGCACAACTGGGTTATATGATATCTAGCACGGAATGTCCCCTCTCCTATTTCCCCAAGTTTGCCTGTCTGGCAAGCTTTCCTTCAATAATTACATCAATTATTTACCAATGTGGTGAACTCTTCTCTGAATTTCCCAGGTGAGTCACCCTTTGTGAATTTCAAAAGTTATAATCCTTTTTGACTTTTGTGTAGTATTTTTGTTTTGGCTTAGTTATCCTAATTCACATCAGAAACATGTATACAAAAAGTTTTGAATTTGTAAATAAATTGCATCTATCATGGCTTTCTGTCCATGAATACTCTATTTTAGTGATGAAATCCCTCCCACAACAGGTGCACGAAACTGCCTCCAACACATGGCATCTGGGGGAAGTACTAGGGTTTGTCCCTTTTGATATAGAATGGTTTTATTGGTGTCATACTATATGATTTTATAATAAATCAGATTGTATATGGATTTATACTCATGTAACTGGTGTTAGAAAATATTGAATTCATGTTTGTAATGCATTTAATTTTATAACCAGCTTCCTAAATTTCCTTACAGTTGACCTTTATGTTAAGACTATTACATCCGGAGTTGTCCATTGACAGATATATATATATTTTTTTTAGAACTTGAACTATATGGCCGTTTTTCTTTTTCAAAGCATTCTTTTTTTTGTTTAAGTCTATCCAATATCTTCATGCTAATACTGTAAATTTAAAGACAGCATTTTGATTTGTATTTATTATAATATTGCCTGGGAAGTAGAAAACTAATTTCATCAGTGATTACATACTTTTGGGGAGTTCCTCTGGAGTTCTTTCACTTGAAATAGCTGCTGTGAATATGAGAGCTTCTTCATGTTTAGATGTGATTAGAACATGTGCTCCCAACATGTGTTGACAGGGTTTGCTTGCTTATAATTGCATATCCAGTTCATTCTAATCACAACTGGGAATTCTAGTTTTGTTCCCTAGCCATTCAATTTAATTCTATTACTAATATCCAATGTCCAACAATCAGTTTCATATCCTATGCAGCTCTAATCTCATAAAAACAGCCAGATTGATGTTTGCTCACTACCTCACATCAGCAAGTGTTTAAGAGAATAGATGTCCTAAAGTCAAACTTAGGTTTAAATTGCTGATCAAGTAAATAATTGTATGACTCTCCTCAACTTTTCTTCTATAAAACAGAGATAGCAATGATATTTAGAGGATTGCTATAAGGGATAAATTAGATACTACTTATACAATGTCTACAACTAGGGCACATGGTATGTACTCAAGAAATGTTAAAAAAGAAAAAAAGAAATTTTAGCTACTCTTATTGAAAAAACATGTTCAGAAGTGCTCTAATGCCTTCTAATCAGTGTCATGAGCATTATAAAGTTTTACTCAACCATAGAACCCACTGGCTGTGATAAAACAAAATAAGAATATTGACTCTTATGCAGAGATTATGCTACCAACACCTGTTGCCTAACTACAGTAGTGGGAAGCATATCAAATATCAATGAATGAATAACTACCATAAACAGCTACCACAGCCATAAGGCAGTTGGTTCTATAGTCTAGACCTGTTTAAGAATTGAACCACATCACCTGTTGTCTATAATAGCTATTCAGGAGAGTAATATAAAATTTAATCTTAGTGACTATCTGTTATGACATGATTGATGCATATATTGCATTCCAAGTTCTGCCTTCCAAGTTCTTGCTTAAAGACTATTTCAACAATGATATTTGGGAGTGTTTCCATTTTAGGAGCTGTATTAGTTGGGGTTCTCCAAAGAAACAGAACCAATAGGAGAGAGAGACACACAGAGAGATATATGAGAAAAAGACAGATGATAGATAGATAGATATAAAATGAGATTTATTATAAGGAATTATCTCATATAATTATATAAAATTAAAAGTCTTACAATCTGCCATGTGCAAACTGGAGACCCAGGACAACTGGTAACAGAGTTCAAAAGCCTGAGAACCAGGAGCACTGAAAAGGAGAACATCAATATTCTAGTTTAAGCAGTTGGGTAAAGAATTCAGCCTTCTTCTCCATTTTTGTCCTATTCATTCCGTAAATAGATTGTATGATGCCCACCACACTGGGGAAGGCCATCTCCTTTACTCAGTTCACCAACTCAAATGCTAATTTCTTCTGAAATATTCTTACAAATATACTCAGAAATAATGTTTGTTTAACCAGATATCTAGATATCACATGGTCAAGTCAAGGTGACACATAAAATTAACCATCACAGGGGTCAAGCACCATCAATTTTGACTATTTAAATCATGGCCTGTAAAAAAACTACCATTCAATAGTATGTAACTTATCGGTACATTTAATTAAAGCACAGAAGAGAATGTGGCTATTATCAGGAAGAGCAAATTATAGCAAAAATGGTTTCTTAGAAATTTTTTTTTAAATAGAGCATACTTTTTCATTAATGAAACTGGAAAGGAAAATAAATGAATAAATCTTTTATTAATTTTATTTCAATATTTAGTACTAATTGGCCAACTTTTTTCTTGAGTGCTATTTGAGAATATTGCTGCTCCTGGGCTTATAAGTGTCCTTCTTACCCTTAATCACTTCCTGTAAAGTGGCAGAAGTAGACCATCATTTCACTATTTTCAAATGGGCTGCCCCTATTATGAGAGAAGTGATAGTCACTCCCAGAATAATCGAAATAACTGAAAGTTAGCACTATCTTGGTATATTCATAGTTTATTTAATATATATATTTTGTCTTTTATTTGTGATTGTATGTATGAGATTGAACAATTAAATTCATGAACTCATCCTAGAAAAAGTGCTACATACCTCATTGCTGAATATCACAATGGTCACCTTCAGAGTACTCCTCTTGGGAAGCTATATACCGATGCCAGCACCTAATCCACTCTCAAAGCACTTTTTCTAAGATGAGTTTGCAAACTTAATTTTCAGAGCTTGTACAAGAGTTCTGATGGCCATTCCAGAAAGAGTTCCAAAATTGCTTTTGAAGGGTGGACTAGGTATTAGAATTAGTGTATAACTTCCCAAGGGGAGTACTTCAAAAGTGACCATAGTGATATTCAGCAATGAAGTATATAGTAATTTTTCTTGTATGACTTTGCAAGCTTAACTGTCCAAGCCTATATTTAGACTTACTGTGAGTCTACTATTTTACTTCAAATTCCTTATAGACAGAAATCATATTTTCCACTTTTCTCCCCCAATTTTCTCAATAATGAGTATAGCTCTTCTAAAGCACTTAAATATTCATGAATAACAAAGGACAAATTTGTATAAAATACATCAAAGGATCAATGTGTCTTTAATAACTTGAGTGGTTTTAATTTTCCTATATTTTGTTATTTTCATCAATTTTAATATGTATCAAGGTCCTTAAGTAACTGATAGTATTCTAACATATTTTCAACTATTTCACAGCAAATATGAATAAGTAAATCAATGAATACAATGATGACAGATAGGGGAGTTCTAGGGCTCTTCTGCAAACCACAGGCAATTAATGCAAACGAATAAGTTTAGTCATGAAAACTGGTAGTCCTTGTGGTTTTCTCAAATAAAAACAAAATATAAACTTTACTTAATTTATATCTCAATGATAGTTGATAAACAGGGTGAGGCCTCCATTTATCCCCAACCTAGAGACTATGGATCATAAAACAAGTCCAAGTATTTAAAAGCAGTAAAAGTCTCTTGTCCACTTATAGAGGGGTTTGTTTGCTCCTTCTTTATTGTCTGAGTTCTCTGTAGATACTAATTATCAAGCCTCTGTCATATTCATAACATGAAAAAATCTTCTGAAGGCTGTCTGTTTACCTTGGTTGTAGTACTCTTAGCTGTGCAGAAGCATTTTAGCTTGATCAAATCCTACTTATTTATTTTTGGTGTTGCTGCAATTGCTGGGGGCGTCTTCCTCATAAAATCTTTTTCCAGGCCAATATCTCCCAGCATTTCCCCCACACTCTCTTCTAGGGTTTTTAGTGTTTCGTGTCTTAAATTTAAATCTTCTATCCAACAAGAATCAATTTTCGTCAGTGGTGAGAGGTGTGGGTCCAGTTTCAGTCTTCTACATGTGGCTAACCAGTTCTCTCAGCACCATTTATTAAGCAGAAATTCTTTTCCCTAGTGTATGCTTTTGTTTGGTTTATCAAAGACCAAACAGCAATGTATCTGGGTTAAACTCTAGATTCTCAATTCTATTCCATAGGTCTCTATCTCTATTTTTGTGCCAGGACCATGCTGTTTTGATCACTGAATATAACCTGAAGTCTGGTAACATGATGCCTCCAGATTTGTTTTTATTTCCAAGAATTGTATAGGCTACTCAGAGTTTTTTCTAATTCCATATGAAATGAAATACAATCTTTTTAATTTCTATATTTTTTAATTTGCTGAGGTTAGACTTGTGTCCTAATGATATGATGAATTTTGGAGGATGGTCTGTGGACTGATGAGAAGAATGTGTATTCAGTTTTGTTATTAAAAAAGTTCTGTATATGTGGGTTAAGTTCCTTTTCTCTAGGGTCAGGTTTAAGTCCCTTATTTCTTTGTTTAGTTTCTGCTTGGAAGATTTGTCCAGTATTGTCACTGGGTCATTAAAATCTCCAACTATTACAGGACAAGACATTATATTGTTCAGATCGTTTAGAGTTTGTTTAATGAATCAGGAAGCATTCAAATACAGTGCATAAATGTTAATTATTGAAATGTTCATATTGTGTGCTTCCCTGGAAAAGTATGTAATGTCCATCTTCATCTTTCCTTCTTTTTGTTAGTTTAAATTCAATTGTCTCTGAAAATAAGATTCCAACCCTTGCTTTTTTCTGATTTCCATTTGCCTGAATTGTTATTTCTATCCCTCACCTTAAGTCTTGTTTTATCCTTTGAGGTTAGGTGTGTTTCTTATAGAGAAAATATTTCAGGCCTGAGTTTTTGTATCCAGCCAGCCAGCCTACACCTCTTTAGAGGAGAATTCAAGCCATTCACATTTATTGAGAGAGTTAATAGGTATGGCAGAGTTTATGGCCTCTTGTTTTTCAGAGGTCTACTGCCTATTTTTTTCTCTAGTACCATTGTGGAGGCTAGACTTTTCTCTTTAATTTCTGGGAGTATTAAATTGATAATG
Organism: Perodicticus potto; assembly: GCA_963574655.1. Classification (NCBI taxonomy): domain Eukaryota; kingdom Metazoa; phylum Chordata; class Mammalia; order Primates; family Lorisidae; genus Perodicticus; species Perodicticus potto. The sequence continues at coordinate 4,616 of CAUYRH010125332.1, read as the reverse complement.
GGCCATCATGCTGGTCATTATGAAGAATAGGTCTAAGTATTTCCTGTAAAGCTGGTTAGTTGTGGTAAATTTGGATGTTGGTAAAATATTTGATTTCTCCATCACAAATGAAACTCAGTTAAGCAGGATATAGAATCCTGGGCTGCAAGTTGTTTTTTGTTTAAGAAGGTTAAAGGCCAATGACCATCCTCTTCTGGGTTGAAAAGTTTCTGCTGAAGATTTGGACAGTTATCCTGCTATTTTTTCCCTTTGTAAGTAAGACTTTTCTTGTGCCTGGCTGGTTGCAAGATTTTTTTTCTTCATATTAGCTTTGGCAAAGTTAATTACAACATGTCTAGGAGATGCTTTGTTCGGATTGAGTCTTGCTAGAGTTCTGAAACTATCTACTATATGAATTTCTGGGTGTCCCACAATGCAGGAAATTCTCTATCATGTCTCAGAGTAAAGCATCAGTGCCTTTACAACCATCTTCTTCTCCTTTAGGAATCCCAATAATTTGGATGTTTTATCTTTTGGAATGATCCCTTAACTCTCTAGGTGACTATTTTGTTTTTGTTCTCCTTTCCGTCTCATTGAACACTTGGACATTTCAAAGTTCTAATCTTCAATTTCTAAAATTCTCTCTTCTCCGTGTTCAACTCTATAACTAAATATCTCTACTGAGTTTCAAAGCTCCTTGACTGCCTCTTTCAATTCTCTAAACTCTGCTATATCTTTCCCCATTATGTCCACATCCTTGGTGACTTTGTCTTTAAAGTCACTAATTTCTTGAGACAACTTTCAGACTATTTTTGGGATTTCTATTTCCATCTTCTCCCCCATTCTAATCATCATATTTGCCATCCGTATTCTAAATTCTATTTCTGTCATTTCAGCAATTTCTCTATGGGTGGTATTCTCTGCTGTACCTCCCTTGTAATCTCTTGTGGGAGTTGCTCTGCTTTGATTTTTCATGTTGCCAGAATTCTGGTGACTCCTCATCATGAATATTTTCAGCTTTTTTTATGCTTTTGCTTCTTATACATATACTTTTTTTACTTAGAATGATAGGTTGTCCCTGAATAGATATTGAGACACACCCTAGTAGGGGATCCTTCAGAAAGCCTGTACCATCATAATTAGCAATTAAAGCCAGCAGAGTGAGCTCTGCTTGGAAGGCCCCAGGATCTGGAGCTAACTGCCCCTTCCCTGGAGCCTGTGCTTGTGGCCTTTCCCCTACAGCCTCACAAACTCCCTTTCAGGGCTATCGCCAAAGTCTCTGAGTGTAGACCTGGCAAGACAGCACAGCCTAGCTCTGTCCTGGCATTGGCTTATCCTCTACCCAATCCCAAATTGTTGCATCACTTAGCTGGAACCTCCACTGAACCAAGATCTGCACACCAGCAGCCCAAGTCATAGCTGAAAGAGAATCTGTCCTCCCTATTCCAACCTCCTTCACTGCAACATAAATAAAGTCAAATATACTGTGAACCTGCAGCCCCAAATATAAGAGGCAGGAGAGCAAGGATCCGCAGCCACCTTGGACCAAGATTTCCAACCAAGATCAGGGAGCAATACCCACACAAATAAGCCCCCAAGGGATGCCAGGAGCAGAACAAGAGTCTGCAGGCCGTTCTGACTGAGAATTCCCAGAGGGGCTGGGAGAGGGACTCCTTCCCCAGAAAGGGGATTCCTTCCTATGAAAAGGGAGGCAGCTGAGACCACACCTCTCCACACCAAAGTTAGGACTGCAGCACCACTGTTTCTGTGCTGCATCCATGGACCCACACAATGGGTCAGCCTCTCAGAGTACTCCACAAACACTCCAGCCTCTGCAGGGGACAGTTTGCCAGGCAACCAGATAGAGGGAAGTGTGGACTGTGGGCTCAGAACTGCAGAGAGAAAATTTGTTTCCTTTTGTGCCAGGCAGGCCGGGACTGGGCTCAGAGCTGGAGCTTCCCAGGTGTAGGAGAACCAAAAAACTGGGAACTTGTGACTTTCTCAGTGGGATGAGGTGAGAGGTCCTTTGTTCCTTGCTTGCTGGAGGCAAACCTGCCATGCAGGTCTCCATATTAGGGGAGGGGTCTCCCCACTCCTTGACAGCAGGAGCCCTCCAAGTAGTTGCTCCATACCTGATCTTTGTTAACTTTTTCCCTTCTTCAGCCTCGTAGTTTGTCTCAGTAAGGATGGTATGTACCTCGCCTTCTTCTCCTTGTGCTTACTTTCCTACCTTCAACTTCTCCACATTCACTTTAGTCCAACTATTTGATACACAAACATTCTTTACAATGTAGAGGCTCACTATTAAATTTGAATTTGTTCAATATTTATTTTTTGGTATACGTTACTGCTTAAGAAACTAACCTGAAACTTAGTTGTTTAAAGCAATGCTTTAATTTTGCTCACAACATTGTGGGTCAGAAATTTTGTAAAGGCTCATTAGGGAAGTTTATCTCTGATCCACATGGCTTCAGTTACAGCTATGGAAGCTGGAGCTTGAGGATCATCTCCAAGACGAGTATCTTTATTCACATTTTTTGTACCTTGTTGCAACTTGGTTTCTCCCCCACACCCACTCCTGACTATATAAGTTCTCAGCTCTTGGGACCTCTACACATGATTTGGGATTCCATAGCATGGTAGTCTCAGAATAGTCAAACTTTTTTCATGGTGCATGGTGTCAAAGAGGTAGAAATTGCCAGGCCACTTAAAGGTTACACTAGAAATCAGCATGTCATCATTTCTACCATATTCTACTGTCAAAGCAGTCACAAAGAATGCTATATTTAAGGAGATAAAGAAATAGACACCACCTTTTGATAAAGAGTAGCAGGTTGTGCAGAAGGGTAGAGGAATAAATAATATTGTTGTGGCCATCTGTCTTAGTCTACTTGTGTTGCTATAATAAAATACTTGAGATTGGGTAACTTACAAATAATAGAAATTTATATACAACATTCCTAGAGTCTGGGAAGACCAAGATCAAGTCCACCAGCAGATTCAGTATCTGGTGTAGGATTACTCTGCTTCCAAGATGGCACCTTCTTGCTATATCCTCCAGAGGAAACAAGCTCTGTGTCCTTACATTATAGAAGAAATGGAAGGGCAAAAGGGCTTAGCTAGTTCTCTCCCACCCTTCCATAAAGGCATACATGCCATGACGTAATCACCTCCCAAAGGCCCTCATCTTCCACTGTCATCACCCTGGTGATTAGGTTTCAAAATGTAAATTTTGGAGGGATATGGACATTAAACCTATACTTCGAAAAATTACCCTTTTCCATAATTTATGATAGCTGTGTAATATATTTAAGCAGCCATAACATGTTTGGGAAGTAGATCAGCATTGATGTGTGGTTTAAATTATTATTAAATAAAAATCTCCCCCTACCCAAATATTTGACTTTAAAATGCTAAAGAAAGCATTTTAAATTAATTGATTATTAAAAGTCAATAAATATTGATGACTTATTGATTCAAAGTCCTGAGCAAAAAACTTCTAATGCAGTATTTTTAAAGACACATATCAAGTTATTACAGGGGAGTTACTATAGTTTTAAAACTCAAAATCATTGATATCTAATTCATGTTTCTTCTAAAGCTCACAATTTTGATGTATTCCTCAGGTATGTATTTCTCTTCATGTTTAATATAACTGTACAGTTCTCAGTTAAGATTTCCATTTATTCTTGTACTGATGTGAGAAACCTCTCCAAATCAACCCCAACAGGAGATAGAAGCCCAAGCACATGTCATCTAATTTTCTAGAGTATATAATGCAGCATATTATGTGATTTGATTTTTTTCCAGTGATTTATAATCCAGTGGGGAACTCAACTATTTATTAACTGAGAACTATCCATATAGTAGAAGGTTAAATAATTATGATTCCTGAGAAATGAGGTTTATGTATGTTCAACTGTGAGTTTGTGAATGTGTTCATATTTATGGTGTTTTAGTTTAGTGCATAAACTTTGCATTATGATAGTATAACAAATCATTTATTGCTCTTTGTACTCTAATTATCACTTATATTAATGAGATTGTTACTTTATATTTAAAGTCAGTCTCTATTTTATTTTAGTAGTCCAAGATGGAAGTTATAATTTTGTTGTAATCTGAATTAGTATGAGTTTATTATCTTAACATTATAATAGTATTCATGTAAGAAAATGTATTACCATAATGAAGATATAGAAACTCTGGTTTTATTACCTGAGGTTGAGAAGGCACTTTATTTATAACTCTTTTTGATACAACATTCAAATTTAAAATAAGCCAGATTTCCTTAAGAAGCTACTGAAAAGTCTCTTCAGAAAAGAAAACTTACTAGTGAAGCAGACATTTTTTTGTTGTTGCTTTGTCCATTATGACTAGGGTTGCAAGGATGCTTCAACATACGTGAATCAAAAAACGTGAGTCGGCTTGGCGCCTGTGGCTCAACAGGCTAGGGCACCAGCCACGTACACCTGAGCTGGCGGGTTCGAATCCAGCCCTGGCCCGCCAAACAACAATGACGGCTGCAACCAAAAAATGGCCGGGCATTGTGGCGGGTGCCTGTAGTCCCAGCTACTTGGGAGGCAGAGGCAGGAGACTCGCTTGAGCCCAGGAATTGGAGGTTGCTGTGAGCTGTGATG